>JASDQU010440018.1:36919-59089 GCA_032191745.1 Picea mariana | reverse complement strand
TTCCTTGATCTCTGCTAAGAAATGATGGAAGGTCATCTCTCAGACGGGGAAGTTTGTCTTCTTCATGATTTTCTCTCATAATGAGAGAAAAATCATAGCCACATTCAGGGTCTTTGCGACCGACCTCTCCACACAGCAGAATCAAGTAGATAAGGTCGTGGAAGAATACTCGAATATCTTCTTCTCACCTACCGTGGTACCCCTTCACTGTCAGGTCAAGCACCCCATCAATCTGATCGCCCAGCGCACCACTGCCCAATGGGTTAGTCTATCGTCGCTCTCTATTAGAGAATGAGAAGATCAAGCGATAGATCCAAGAATTTCTCCATAAGGGACACATCCATCCTAGCTCATCACCTTGCAAGAGACCAATCATGCTGGTACAGAAGAAGGATGGAACTTGGTGAGTTTGCATTGATTATCGGGCTCTGAATAAAATCACAGTCAGAAACTGGTACCTGATTCCCCGAATCGATGACCTCCTTGATCAACTCATGGAGGCTAAATACTTCAGTAAGATTGATCTGAAGTCTCGCTACCACTAGGTCCCAATAGAACAGACAGATGTATGGAAGACCGCCTTCAAATCAAAGGAAGGCCTTTTTGAATGGTTGGTCATGCCCTTTGGTCTGACAAATCTCCAACCAATTTCATGAGGATGATGGAAAATATCCTACAACCATTTACCAATACTTTTGTAGTGGTGTATCTTGATGACATTCTCATTTACAGCAAAACTTGGGCCAAACACTTGCATCATATTCAGTAGGTTATGCACACCCTATGGTAGCAAAAGCTATACACCAACTTGGAAAAATGCTCCTTCGGCATGGACATGGTACATTACTTGGGATACATCATTGATCAACATGGCGTACATGTGGATCCATCCAAGATCCAAGCCATTCGTGACTGGCCAGCCCCAAACACACTCACTGAACTTTGGAGCTTCTTGGGCCTTGCCAATTTCTACCGCAGGTTTGTGTTGGGATTCTCCCATATTGCATGGGCCCTCAGCCAAATAACCAGGGGTGGTGGTAAGGCGAAATTTGCATGGGTCCAGCCCCCAAAAAAAGTGTTCGATGATTTGAAGCAGAGCTTGTGCTCAGCCCCAATACTTTCACTACCAGACCTGCAACAACACTTTGAGATTGAGACCGATGCTTCAGACTATGTTGTGGGTGCCATTCTCACGTAGCATGGCCACCTCGTGGAATATCATAGTGCGAAACTATCAGATGTTGTCTATAAGTACCCTACTTATGACAAATAAATGTACTCCATTGTGCAAGCCTGCTACCAGTGGAGACATTACATTCTTGGGAGGGAGATTGTCATCCACACTAATCATAAGCCATTGCAGTTCATGCAGACACAATGAAAATTGTAGAATTACCACCATCAAAAGTGGTCCACATACTTGCAGCAATTCCACCTCAACATCAAGTATAAAACAGAAAGCACCAACCACATCGTTGATTGCCTCAGCAGACCACCAGTCGTGACACTCACCACAGTGCTAGACTCATGCGGACATGAGACCTCTGGATGGCCCCAACTCTATGAGACAGACCCAGACTTCACCACCACCTACCAAATGTTGGGTGCAAAGGTAGCTGTTGATAATTTCCATCTTCAGGATGGGTTGTTGTGTCGTCTGGGACATATATGTGTTCCCTCAAGTGAGTGAGCAAAGATGATCTGGGAAGCCCACTACATTCAGGTGGTAGGACACTTCAGCGTCGAAAAGATAGTGGCGATGCTACAAAAACATTTCTACTGGCTAAAACTTCGACAGGAGGTCAGCAAGTATATCAGGTCTTTCACTTCCTGCGCTATTTCCAAACCAACCACTAAGAAACAGGGCATGTACACCCCTCTTCCTACTCCTGACAGACCATGGGAATCCATCTCAATGGACTACATGTCAGGGCTCCCGTCCACCAAGTGGGGAAATGACTATGTTTTTTGTGGTTGTCGATCGCTTTTCTTAGATGGAAATTTTGGGTACATTTTGGAATCCCATAAACCATTGTCTCAGATCGGGATAGTTGATTTCTCAGCACATTCTGGTTGAGCCTCTAGTCACTGTTGGATACCAAGCTCACCAAATCCACGTCCTTCCACCCACAGACAGATGGCCAAACCGAGGTCGTAAATCGAATGATCGTGCATATCCTGCACATGTATAATTCCAAGCACCCTCGCACATGGGATGAGATTCTTCCCTATGTCCATCATAGATACAACCGAGCCCTGCATAGCTCAACTGGCCACAACCCCTTTCAGGTGGGGTTGGGATTCCAACCATTGGGTCCCATAGATGTTTCACTTCCCCTTGCGGTCACCTCGACCGACTCCTCTTCTGCTCCAATTGAGGCTAACAAAGCCACCCGGTTCATTGAGAGGTTCCAACACATCCACCAATAGGTTCAAGATATCTTACAAAAGTCCATTGACAAGTACAAGCAATGCCATGATCAACATTGGGTTCCACATAAGTTTCAGGTGGGCGACAAAGTTTGGTTTCACTTGTAGAAAGAACGCATTACAGGACCCCATCGGAAGCTTTGCCCACTTTGTTATGGGTCGTACACCATCACCAAGGCTGTGGGTGATAATGTTTTTGCACTCAACATTCCTGCTTTCCTTGGCTTGCACCTAGTGTTCAACATGGACCTCCTTCAGCCTTATTTCCCACCATTTTTTGACACCTCAGACGTAGCAGAAAAAATGACACCACAGAGATCAACCCCGACTACATACAACAGGAATCCATTGATCAGAATGTGGACACACGGATCAAGGGCACTCGACAACAAAAGATCCATCTTTATTGAGTCGTCAAAGCAGGGCATCTCCTGCACCAAGGCAAGTGGCTCACCCAGGGCCAAATTCAACAGAAATTTCCTCATCTGATGGGGGAACTCAATGCAATGGAGAACATTGCTTCCTAAGAATGGAGGATTGATCCAGGTGGATATTAGTGGCCACCCACCTTTTCCAACTGGCTCAAAATAGCTTTCTAGCAATTTTGATAATTTACTATTTTTAGCAGTTTTTCGGGTCCTGGACTTCTGGAGCCATTTTGAGGCACTAAACAACATTTTTTGGGGTATGTTGCAGTTGAAATTTTTCATTATGAAATTTTGTGCAATTGTTGTATTCCTCGTATGGATCTTTCCAACGAGCTATCATACACCTAAAACAGAGTTCGTATGCAAAAGTTACAACCCCGGGAAGTTGATGTACTGACTTACCCAAATGGGGCCCACATGACTTTTGTCGCTTCATCTCCTAGGGTTAGGTTTTTGGATGTTTAGGGTTTTTGAAACTTCAGTTTATTGTAAAAATTCCTTGAGAGCCTCATTGTAATCATCTTCTTGCGAATGAGCGCAGCCGTCACATCTCTTCTCAGAGATAAGATGCCACCATTCTAGCAAGCTTGTTTTCCGCTACATTTTACAGTTTCCGCTTATTTCCTTATTGAATAGAAAATCAGTTTTACTGTATCTCTGTTATTTTGTGTTAAGCATCTAGTAATAATCTATAGTCATTTCATTCTTCTCATAAAATCCAGATTATTTGTTCTTGTGGTGTCCTTCAGTTATGCATGTGGTACACCAAATGGATTATTGTTTGTCCTTACTTTTGTTTTGGTTCAGCTGGAACGTTAAGTTATTCAAATCCTCCTTCAAGTCTTCGATAGTTGGATCCGTCTGTTGATATTGGTTTTCTTCCAGTTGAAGGGCTGCCTGCAGAGGCGTTTCCTGTATCTGAAACTTTTGTTGTCGCAATGGATATTTTAAGTGTGGTAGAAATGAATTGACGAACAGGTGCCTATGCGACATATCGATCATGAGATATTTCAACTTTCCTTTCAGTCACTTGAATCTCTAGTCAATCTCCCATACAGATTCTCCTGGTTTGTTTCTAATTTCTATAATCTTGTTCATGTACTGATCTTTTGAACTTGGCTTTTGAAACTCTTTTATCAAAAATTTCTTGATATCCGCAATCATTCCAGTTGTCCCTGGTGGATTGTTTGTAGCTAAACTCCTATACCAATCCAATGTGTGATCCCTTAGTCTAATCGCTAGCTATGCAAGTTTAGTATCTTCATCTCTGATCTGTTTTTCTTCCCAAATCTTTTCACAAATAAACAAGTGTTTTTCTGGGTCCTCTGACGCTTCTCCTTTGAATTCTGGTAACCTAATTGTGGCATTGTGTCATGCCATCCTAAATGTTGAACTACTACCTCCGCGTGGTGTATATACACGACTAGTGCTTCCTGAACTAGCTCCTCCAATTGCAGTTCCTTTTGTTGATGTACTTCTTGTTGTCTTTCTTCTCCCTAAATTTAGTTGTCTAAACGGTGGTGTTCTCTTTGGTGTATTAGTCACACATGGGTTTATGGGTTCCACACTGACATTAATATGGATAAGATTTTTTCCTTCTCTTCCCACTCTTGGACCTCTCATCTTCCTCTCATATTTTGCACACAATATTTCCCCAATCTGCTCCACAGCCTAGAGATCCTCTACCTCTTCTTCATCACTTGCCAAGTCTTTCCTCGCAGCTACGAATCTCTTCTTGGTATTCACCTTGTATTGGTAGGGTACTCCGCTTCGCATCTTTCCAACTATCGCCATGATCCACGTGATCTGGTTGTCGTCCATCATGATCTGGTCCAATGGTTCGTCCTTCTTCCCTTTGTCCATTTCTCCTTCCATTTCTCCTCTTTCTATTAGTGCTTCCCCCCTTCCCCCATGCATGTAGGGAATTTTAGTTGTCTCACTCCATCATCAATACACATTTGTTATATACAAATATCTTAATATAATTATACAACTATCTAATATACCTTCCTCGAGGCCCTCGTAGAAACTCTTTCTCCACTACCCATTATGACTTTGATGTATCTACTGCAAACTCTGTTATAAAACCTGCTACAATACTGTCAATCCAAAAATCTACTGCATGGGTGAATTTGTTGTTCACTTGTTGTAATTACTCAACCTGAACTGAGGTCCACTCTAACTGTCGAATCTGGTTTGTTGCATCGTTATCCTTCAACCTCAATATCCACTCTTTCAATAAGTGTGGAAAATCACAGAAAAATACTTCATGTAAATCAGTAAACACATACTTCTCAAGGTATTTTCACGGTGTTATTCTAGGGTTTTTGTTATCCTTATGTGCAAACTCCAACTCCTTTGTCTTCAGCCAGCTTTCGATCTCTTCTTTTTTGGGATTCCATGGTCTCAAAATCCCCTTCTAGTGGTTCATTCTCTTCATCTTCTCATCATCTGATTCAGTCTTATTTTGACCCGCCTTCCGCAGATTTTTCAAATTTTCAACAGATCCCATCTACTCAATCCTATACTATTCCAACCAACGACAATGGAACCATATGTTGGTTATTATTTATACGTCTGAGTTTATACCTTTAATACGCTTGACCTAAGGTTCATGTCTCCTTGGATTCCAACAAAGCCTCTAGAAGTATCAACCCTCCTGGAAAACTAGAAGGCAATGCAACGCACAGAGTGTGTTGCACAGTCTCACCCGAGATAGTCTTAATGGGTGACTGCAATACTCAAGTGTTTGCAGTCCAGGATTAAGTGTGGATCTGGGAAGTGTGCACTAAGAGTTCTATTTATCTTATTAACTCAATAAACTATCATTCACGATTATGCATGGAATATAATGAGCTCATTCATTTATCATACTAATACCTACTTGAAAACAATAATGAAACACATGCATCCACTCACATAACAAAATTTTTTACGTGGTTCACCCCCTCCTGGGCTACATCTACAAAGATCTGGATCTTAGCTCTTTTATTATGGCAGTTCCAAAAATACAGCGTTGCGCGCTTTACAACCCCTCTTAGTTGGGTCGAGATCTATTATGAGGCGGACTAGATTGCACCAGGCTCATCAGCCTCTGATATAACCCTCAAGATCCACCCCCATGACTCTCCTTTAGCTCAAACTCTTACAAAAAGGGTTACGACAAGTCTCTTGATACCTCTATCTCTTCTACAGTCGTAGATCTTAGTCCCTTACAAAATATGGTATTGCATACAATAGAACATTCACCCCCCTCTTAGACCTAGGTATCTACATTTATACCTTTCTGGCTCACCATCCATTACAATGTGTTGCAAAAACCCTAACCCTAACGACGTTAGGTCATCCATGCATGTGCGTGTGCTGCTCTTCCTTCTAGCTATCACTTTCCTCATGCATGCCTTCTTTCCCAAAATAGCCTTAATTTATGCTTTGGCTTGCTTCCAACAAAGGCTGACATGGGTCAATGTTAATATCAATGGAGTGCACAGCATAGAAAATTTTGAAGTAATCGAGATAGTGGATGATAGTAAACCTTATTCTTTGTTACTTGGACTTGATTAGGGTTTTGATAACCATACCATTATTGATCTAAAAAGAGACAAATGATCTTTGAAGAAGGATACTTGAGAGTTACTATGCCAAAGGATCCCATAGAAGGAAGATGATATGTGGAAGCGACAAGGGGAAAAGAACTCGATAACCCTTAAAATGTGACCACGTGGATGGATGACTATGTTAATCCTACTGGTAAGGGTCTACATAGTTGGCGAAGTATAATTTCTTGTGTGTCGGATTTCGAATAATCCCTTGAACATTGGGAACAGAGGTTACATGAAGTATATACAAGGATATGTGCCCGTATTACCCGCACATTGCACTAGATTGGAGATAAGGTACATGATCCCCCAAAGTATGATGGTTTAACATATATAAATTATTTTGTAAAAGAATTTGAATTGTAGATATCAACAACACAGATTGCGAGCTTTATATGTTGTTGTTGGCCCTCGACCAAGTTTTGAGGGTCCTTGGTCATGTTTGACCTACTTTTTGGACTTCGACAAGCTGTCGAAGACAGAGAACAAGTCGAAGCAGAGATTGCAGGATCTCGACCCCTTTTTAGGGGTTTTTGGGTTTTGGGCTTATGTAATGGGAATGGGGATCTCGGCCCATGGGTTTACCCATGTTTAGTCCCATTTTGTAATGTGTAAATAGAAAGCTAGGCGATGTAGAAAGTAGTTTGATCTATGTGATCAAAGGAGGGACAAGTATGTGATGCTAAGTGCTAAGTGTTAATTGCTAAGTGCAAGTGGTAATTGTAATTGCTTTGTGCATACTATGTGAGAATTGTAGAGCTAAGAGCAAGTGATTGTAAGAGACTGTAGAAGGATTTGTGTTGTACTTCAGGGAAGGAGGATCTAGCGAGGTGCGCAAATATCCTATCCTCTACGGAGTATGATATCATGGCTCTGTGCATGTAGAATATTGACAGAAATAAATAAAGAAGAAGAGTTGGTGGACGTAGCCCCAGGGTGGGTGTGAACCACGTATATCCTGCATTGTGGTTGCTATTTTCTTTATGGTTGTTCTCTTGTGTATGTGATTGAATTATTAGTGCACTGATGTATGCTTAGGAGGATCTAATATGGTAGCTTAGTACTCAAGAATGTGAATAAATGCTAGATCTGATCTAGGTTGGTATGCTTGGTACTTGAATCTATTGGATCTGTATAAATGTTGCATTGATCTGTTGTTAGGGTTTAGTTGCGCTGTAAACTAAGGTTGAAAATTAACAAACTGTAACTGCTAAGTGAAATGTTGAGATGTTACAATCATAGATCTGTGTCCCATCTAAGGTTGCAGACACTGGAGTCCTACAACCACCCCTGCATCTACCAAGGGTGAGACTTCATCTACTTCGTAGGTGTTGCCAAAAGGACTGGTAGTTAGGGTTTTTTTGGTGCGTTGTTGTAGCGTTGAACCCTGGGTCTGCCCCTATGCCAACAAATGGTTGTATTGCTGGGACCTGAAACTGTGATTGTTGGGAACTAAAGGAAAGAAAGAAATCTTTGTGCGTAGATATCTTCCCTTAGTGCACAGTATTCTACTTGACCTGTAAAGCTCTGTGCTAAGAAGAGAAGTCATATATGAAGAAAATAGGTAAGATCTCGAAGCTTTGTGCTCTGATAAAGGTAAGAATAGTGAAAAGTTTTAGATCTATAAGCTTTGTGCTCTGTTGAAAGTAAGATTAGTGGAAAAAAAAAATTCGAGAGTACGGATCTAGGTATGTTTGATAAATGTTATCCTAGTCTGAAACCTAGGGCACAACTAGAAGAGAGAAGGTTTGATATGAGTAGATCTGATAGAACTAATGAAACATATGTTGTTCCTATACATAGAAAGAATGTTTGGACTAACAAATGGATGCAAGATCCCAAAAAGAATTTTTTACAGGTTAGCTACTACGATCCTAGTGTGCAGTAAAGGAAAGGTTGGGGATCTTTTAAGAAAAAAAGAGGACTAACCCTTTGTTATAGTTGCATAAGACTAGGACATCTTGATAAGGAATGCCCTCGAAGAAGACCTAGTTGTCTTTGTTATAAAGATATGGACCATGAAGTTTAGATTTCCCTATAATGATTGCTAAGCTTGACAGAATGAATATGAGACAAGAAAACCTTGAGGAAGGTCATGAAACTGAGACCATGGCAAAACCCCAGATAGAATCAGAGACTGTACTACTACAAATGAAAGAATCCCTAAATGATCACAGAGATATTCAAAGAAAAAGAAAGAATAGGAGACTTCGACATAGACTGTGTTTTGAATGAGGAAACACAGGTAAATATCATGACAGAAATAACTTGGGAAGATTTAGGAAATCCTGATACGATTCCTTCATTGGGAGGAATAGGATTATTTAGGGGAAAGTTGATAACCCTATGTGGAAGAATCACCCAATTATCTATGAGTGCTCATGGAGCTTCGACAGAGGAATATTTTGAGGTTGTTAGATTCATTGAGAACCGAACTCCATTTACTATGTTATTAGGAAAAACCTGGATCAAGATAGATCACACCAGAAGAAAAGAAGAGGAGGCCCTAGAACAAAAAAAGCAGGAATTAAAAGATTTCATGGCTAGGAGGATATCACACTTGATTTAAGAACAAGAGGAAAAATCGAAACTACTTAGAACCAGAAACTCAGATCACGAAGTTGAAAGAACACAAGAAGATTCACAGACGAGTAGAGCACCTACCCAAGATAGAGAAGCAATATTACTCTCTAATCCTATGAAAGAATCTCAGCAGCATGAAGTTGTTATGCGAAAAGAAGACAAGAATCAGAATGGAAAGAGGAATACCGAGACGAATATCACTAGGAAGAAGGATATAAAACTCAGTAAGAAGAGAGAAAAGGTCGAAAAGTTACAGAAGGGCCCAGAGGGAACTTCGCGGAAGGCAGATTTTCAAAATTGGAACTCCGTTGAGATATCAGAACAGTGTCGCATGGCACTTCACCATGGAAAAGAGATATGACCATTGGAAGCAATATAATCATTGGATCAACGTTCCAAAATGGTTAAAATAGCAGTTATGACTAAAAATATCACCATCAGACCGTTGGGACCGCGCCGCAATGAACAGAACTGCATTGATGGAAAAATTCTTATCTGTTGGAGAGATCTGTTACATCATGTCTACTTAGTCTGTCGAATGTTGCACCAAGAACACTTTTTCAAAATTGTATCAGCGCTAACAAGAGAACCCATTGCTACCACATTGTGCTTAGTAAGATCGACATTGATTTTATTCCTTTGAGCACTCATCCATCCACCCGAGTTTTCCTATCAAGAGCATGCATGTTGGATGAGCTTAGAATTGTGGAGAAGTCAGTCGACGAAGTTTTAATTGATAGGATGTCCAAGAGAGTGATGTCCACAGGAGTTCAAGCTTCATCGATGTGAGGAATGCAAGCCTCTCTATCGACTTCTTGCGGATCCGTACCATCCCAACCAACAACAGAGAAAAGAACCAAGCACAAAGATGATCTATCAAACGTGAAGTTAATCCCAACCATCTTACCCGACTACATCCTGCCTCTGGCCAGTGAGGTGAGCCGTGACAGTGTCCTAAGGGACTCTGATTACACCATGGTTACTGCGTACCTCCCAAAGGGGATACGTGCAGTCATAACGTAGCAAGATAAGATTACGACGTTGAAGTTTAGCGACTTCAACCTAGGTGACCACAAGAATTACAGCATGCTAGCTCCTTACAATTATTTGACCAGGATGAAGGGGAATAACTCAAAAATAATTCCCCAGCCATGGACTATGAACCTCGCACAGTCCACCCTCTTGAATGTGATGAAGATCCCACACTTTGGAAGGCATCAGGAGTTTAACGTGTGTGTTAATATCCTGCTCTCATGTTACCATGGCAGCTATCTATGGCTAGATATATGCATTACAGTTGATCTGACGTTGATCTATAGGATCACCGGACTGAGCATGCAAGGACCTAACCCGCAAGACTTCTACCTAGGGAAGGCTTTCGACTGTGCCCTGGCATAGAGAATTAAGGACACTTACGACAATGTAGAAAAGGGAACATGAGGCTAAAACGTAGCTTCCATCCAGAATGGTGCAGTGTGCCTGGCCTGCTAGTTGATCGCAGGGAATCTAGGGAGGAAGAACCAACCTACACAAGTCATAGGATTCCCTGTTGACCTAGCCGAGAAATGTGTAGAAGGACTCCAGATGAACTAGGCGAAGTACTTGGTCAACCAGCTGGAATTAGACTGTCGCGAAGCTCAGGATCAGGACTATGAATTCCACTTTAGCTGGCTCCTAATCCTCATCGTATTTTCCTCTTGGGAAATGCCAGAAGGTGTGACCTTCCTGGACATTGAACCGTTTGATCCACTTGCTGCGAAGTTCACCACGCTCTGGTACTCAAGCGATATGGGAAAACAGTGGCAGTCGAACGTGGTCTTTCATACCTATTATCTCCAACTGAAGAAGGTTATTAAAGTTGTCCCTCGCATGACGTCGAACACCCTACATCGATTTTGACCCCTCATGAAGTTATGCGCAGATCGACACTTCATTTATATCATTGCGTGCATAGATGAGAACAAATAAGATCTTCAATCGTACTATAATCTCACATAGGAGGACCTTGAAGAGATCACCAAGGACTGGTCTGCGGAACTCCTCATCCCCGTAGACCCCACAGAAATGTCAGACCCTGAACTAATTGGCAGCCCTGAGACCACTCATGGAGCAAAGGATCTTCCTGGACCCAGCAAAAGGAAGAAGATTGAAGAGGTCCAAAACTTCATCAATGCATCGGAAGGAACTGCTTCAGTATCACCTAGACGAGGGGGTGATGATGAAGTAGAAGAGACAAATGTAAAAGAGGACCAGCAGAAGCAAAGTGAAGTAACACTGCCTAGGGACCCTACTGATGAGGTTGATCCCTTGAAGAAAAGGAAGGTTTCTCCCATGAAACCCACTTCCCAAAAGAAATCTAGAGCCACCTTGACTAAGATGCAAACTATGCTCACTATAGATGACTTTGACTTTATCATCGTCGTTGTAGTAGATGCTTCACAGGACATCTTGCAGAAACATGAAGCCAAGAAGGAGGAGATGTATGATAGAATTGAGTTTGAACTCAGAGGGGTACAGTAGGACCTTCAATCTAGACATGCAGTATCCATCGCGCCCCCACCATCAGAAGAACCTGAGTTGGGAGATGAGCCTGCCAAACTCCGCAAACTAGTTGATGCGACTGAAGATCACCTTAGTCGCGCACAGGAAGAAACTGAACATGCCATAGAGGCCCTAAATAAATTACAAAAAGTAGTCATAGAGCAATGTTGATTTGCGTAGCAAGAGAAGGCTACCCTCCAAACTAATTTATAAGAAGAGAAAGCACAGATTCAGCAAGAGAAAGAGCAGTTGCTCGCAGAGCAAGTGGGAGTAAAAGAAGTAGTCAGCAGATCACTTCACTCTATGACAGGATTAGAGAAAAAGGAGGAAGACCCAGTGGAACATCAAGTAGAGAATCTTGTGGAAGCTATCCAACAGCTTCAACGGAGAATCGCAGACCTCGAGCTACGAACTGTGCCAAGTACCCCGCAGGACGTGTGAGATCAAATAGAAGCCACTAGACGGAGTGCAGTGGAGAGGATCAGAGCATTCACTATGGAATGAAAACAGCTAAGTGCTCGAAGAACACAAAATTATGAGCGACTCACTAAAGATACTGAGCTGAAGGTACTAGAGTCACAGCTCCAGGAGGCAAAGAAGCAAGAAGAAACAGTACAGGTGCAATTGAATCTCCTGTCAGCAGTTGAAAGGATGAAGCGATCCCAAGAACAACACACTTCTCAATAGTAGGTCCACACCATTCAGAGAAAAGTCATGAAGGTGAACCAAAGGCTCCAACCAGTCTAGGATGAATCTTGCCAATTGTTTGAGGAGATTGAAGGCCGAGGCATAGAATTGGAACAAGTAGTCACTGTAGTCGAACAACGTTTAGAGGGACCTATCAACGAAGAAGTTATACAAGATTTCGTCGAGTAGGAGGCCCTAGCACAGCAATAGGTTGAAGCAACTCGAGCCAATCTCGAGGCTTTTGAAGCATAGCTACCCAGACTAGAGTGACTCGGGACGAGTCATAGGTGAGTGTTTGGGGTATGTTGTCCCTCGACCAAGTTTTGAGGATATTTGGTCATGTTTGACCTACTTTTGGGACTTCGACAGGCTGTCAAGACGGAGTGCAAGTCGAAGAAGAGATCGCAGGATCTTGGCCCCTTTTTAGGGATTTTTTGGTTTTGGTCTTATGTAATGGGAATAGGGATGTTAGCCCATGGGTTTACCCATGTTTAGGCCCATTTTGTAATGTATAAATAGAAATATAGGCGATGTAGGAAGTAGTTCGATCTATGTGATCAAAGGAGGGACAAGTATGTGATGCTAAGTGCTAAGTGTTAATTTCTAAGTGCAAGTGTTAATTGTAATTTCTTTCTGCATACTGTGTGAGACTTGCAGAGCTAAGTGCAAGTGATTGTAAGAGACTGTGGAAGGATTTGTGTTGTACTTTAGGGAAGGAGGATCTGGAGATGTACGCAGATATCCTATCCTTTGTGAAGTAAGATATCATGGCTCTGTTCATGTAGAAGATTGACAGAAATAAGTAAAGAAGAAGAGTTGGTGGACGTAGCCACAGGGTGGGGGTGAACCATGTATATTCTACATTGTGGTTTCTATGTGCTTTATGGTTGTTCTCTTTTCTATGTGATTGAATGCTTAGTGCACTAATGTATGCTTAGGAGGATCTAATATGGTATCTTAGTGCTGAAGAATGTGAATAAATGCTAGATCTGATATAGGTTGGTATGCTTAGTACTTGAATCTATTGGATCTGTATAAATATTGCGTTGATATGTTGTTAGGGTTTAGCTACGTTGTAAACTAAGGCTGAATATTAACGAACTATAACTGATAAGTGCTATGTTGAGGTGTTACAATCACAGATCTGTGTCCTAGCTAAGGTTGCAGACACTGGAGTCTTGCAACCACCCCTACATCTACCTTGGGTGAGACTTCATCTGTTTCGCAGGTGATGTTGAAAGGGTCGGTAGTCAGGGTTTTGTTGGTGCGTTGTTGTAGCATTGAACCCTGGGTCTGCCTCTGTGCCAACAGTTGCACTAAAAGTGAATCCTACAAGGTGGTGGGATACGCATAAGGATAGAATAGAGAATTGACAATAATGAAAAAGGTTGTTAGAGGTCACGTTCAGAATAAAAACTAAATATATTGCACATAATTATATTGGGTTGAGTTTTCCTATAGTTCATCTTACACAATGCATCGCGACATGGATATCAGTACCTAAGTAGGAATGGATGCACGTTTTTGTACACACTCTATATACGATCCTGAAGAACTGGTATATAGAATTGGAAGCATGCATAGGAACAACAGACTAGGAATATTCGACTCACAACTTGAAGGTAACTTTTAATTTTGAATATGATTCCCCTTCGGTCGGCACAATTCTGTAGATTATCAAAAAACAAGATCTTTTCATCATAAGACTCGATGGGACCAGTGCCCTTATGTAGTGCACCCAAATCTTCTGCAACGATTCAAGAGGTTTTGGAATGCTATAACATTGTTGGAGAAAACCAAGAGGACAAAAACACAAGAAATTTTCAAGTGCTAGAAACCAGAGAGCGCTCAGTAGAAGGTGTCGAGCTTGAATATGTCGAGTATCTAAATCCATTGAAACACCACAAGGTGAATATTGGTACAAAGGATAATACCAAGTTTGCACACATTGGAGATGACTGGAATGAAAAAACGGTCGAGAATATTATTGATTTACTGTGTGAATATTATGACATTTTCCCAACTACAAGTTCTTAAATAAAATGGATTTTTTGGGAGCTAGAGGAGATGAGGATCCCTTTGAAGTTGGATGACAAGCCAGTGAAGTAGAGATTGTACCAATTGAACCTAGTATATAAGCAGAAAGTGAAAGTAGAAATATATAGGATGTTGGAAGCTAGGATTATTGAACCAGATGTAGAGTCAGAATGGATTATTCTAATGGTGGTCTAGGACAAGAAAAAGGGTGGAATCATAATTTGCCTGGATCTGCGGAAATTGAATGATTCTTTCTTACATGAATCATTTTCGACCCCATTTATAGATGAATTTTTGGAGAATGTAGGAAGACGTGAAGCTTACTCATTTACTAATGGTTTTATAGGTATCACCAGATTAATATTGCATAAGAGGATTGGCATAAGACAACATTTTCGATGAAATGGGGATGTTATCAGTATACAGTCATGCATTTTGGATTGAAAAATGTTCCAGCAGTATTTTCTCGAGTTGTTGTCGTGAATTTTAAAGAATTTATTCATAAATTCCTAGAAGTATATTTGGATGATTGAACAGTTTTTAGTTTGTTGAAGGACCATATTGAAATTTTGCGCTTGATGTTGGAAAAATGTAAACAGTTTCATATTTCCCTGAACTTGAAGTGTATTTTCTACGCACCATTTGGTATCATGTTGGGTCATGTAGTATGTAAACAAGGACTTTTGGTTGATCCCACAAAGATTGTTGTTATTTTTTATCTGCCACCACCTACTTCAATGCGACTATTGTGAGCAGCATTGGTTCATATAGAGTACTACATAAATTTTATTAGGGGATACACGTAGATCACAACCCCACTACAAAATTTGTTGAAGGAGGCTAAGTTTCAATGGAATGAGGAATGTCAGAAAAGTTTAGATACCTTGAAAAAGAAACTGGTTATTGTGCCAATTTTAGTATTTCCATATTGGAAGAAGGAATTTCATGTCCACGAATATGAACCATGTATAGTGTTATGCGTAGTTATAACTCAACCAAAGGAAGGACACTTGGATCATCCCATTACATTTTCCAACATAAATGTTTCGACTACTGAACAAAATTACACTACTACAGAGCGCAAGGGATTAGCAATGGCGTATGCACTACAAAATTTTAGGCATTATCTGTTGAGATGACATTTTAATATGTACATGGATCATTTTGAACTGAGATACTTAGTCAATAAGCCAATGTTTGGGGGGAAGATATGAAGATTGTTGTTATTATTTCAGGAGTTTGATTTTGAAGTGATTGTGAAACCAGGAAAATTAAATAGAGGACTTGACCATTTGTCGCGCATATTAGCAGGGGAAGATGCAGGAAATATGGATGACAGTATACCATATGTGCACTTGTTTTCAGTATAGATATTCGATTATTACTTTGTAGATATTGTCCAATTCTTGAGCACAGGAGTAGCCCCACCTGAATGTACAATTGCGCAAAAGCAACGGTTAGTAGTAAAGGCAACAGATTATCATCTTACAGTGGGAAATTTGTACAAGTTAGGCATATATGGTATTCTTTGGTGATGTGTATTGGAGCATGATAGTCCTATGATATTATCAAAGGCATGTGAAGTAATTGTTGAAGGCCACTATGTAGGGAAAGAGACATCTCAGAAAATTTTGCGCACAGGAATTTGGTGACTCACCCTTCATAAGGATTCTAAGGAGTTATAGAATGCATCTGACGTATGTCAGTGAGTTGGGAAGCCATCCAAAAGAGACGAGATGTCTTTAATACCACAAGTTACATTACAGGATTTTGATAAATGGGTAGTTGATTTCATTGGACCGATCAACCCACCAACAAAAATCTCAAGAGAAAGATATATAATCATTGCAATAGATTAATTGACCCGATGTGTTGAAGCATAACCTTCCAAAGATTGTAGCTTGGAAAATTTTGTGCAGTTTCTATTTGATAATTTTGTTACGAGGTTTGGATGTCTGAGAACCCTTATGAGTGATTAGGGGACCGATTTTTTGAATAAAAAGATTACTCCTTTGATAGAGTAATTTCATATTTATCACCAGAAGAGCACACCTTATCATCCTCGGGAAAACAAAAAAGTGGAAGCATTTAACAAGATCCTAGAGCATGCACTGATGAAGATATCTAATGTAAATCAAGATGAATAGGACCTGAGGATTTATGTAATATTATGGGGATATCGGACCACATGTAAGAAGTTGACAGGACAAACACCATTCTGATTAGTATACAGCTAGGAAGAAATTATGCCCATGGAGTTCATTGTGTTGATTCTGTGCATTGTCATGCTAACGGAGCTCATGGATTCTGGCGCAATAGAGAAAAGACTTTCAAAACTAGTGGAGTTGAAGGGAGATTGCTTCATCGTAGGATTTCATCATCAAGTTCATAAAGTTCGTGAAAAGGAATGGCATGACATACATATTAAACAGAAGAAGTTTCAGATGGGAGACCTAGTTTTTCTCTATCATAGAAAAATTTTTAAGCACCTTGGCAAGTAGCTTGAGAATAGAGATCGAAAAATTCAATGGCCAGAATTTTGAGATTTGGCAGCTTAAAATTGAATATCTCCTTATAGATCGAGAATAATGGTTAGTATTTTTTCCAGGTACCATGTTGATAGGTATGTTGACGAAAGAATGGGAGAAATTTGAGAGAAGGGCAAGGAGTATGATTGAACTTTGTCTTTCATATTTGGTAATGTTCAATGTCTCAAGTGAAGATTCGGCTAAGAAACTATGGGACAAGTTTTGAATCTTGTACCAGTAGAAATCCTTGGTAAATAAGTTATTTCTCATAAAGAAATTGTATCTTCTGAGAATGATTGAGGGAAGTTTATTGATTGAGAATTTAAATGCGTTTAATGCCATTTTAATCCAGTGATCATTTGTGGATATTAAAATCACTGAGGAGGACAAATGTATTAGCCTATTATGTTATTTTCTAGAATCCTAGGTAGGGCTTATTCGTGGGTATAGGGAGTAATACAAACACATTATCGCTAGAAGACGTGGTTGCATCTCTATTTTCAGAAAAAAATGAGAAGGAAGAACATGGAAGGATCAACAAAAGATGCATTAGTGGTGAGAGGTCGACCGGTTGACAGATATAAAGGCAAATTCTCTGGTAGAAAGTCTAAGTCGAATGGTAGATATAAATCCCATATCCAATCGACAAGAAGATGTTGGAAATGTGGTAAATTTTGGAATTATAAAAGGGAATGAAAGTTCAAGGAAATGGAAGTCAGTACATGATCCAATGAGAAGCAATCGACTGAGAAAAAGACGACTCTATATAAGGGAGGCAATATGTACCTTGCATCGACTAGTACATAGTCAGATCAAGATGTTTGGTTGATCAACAAAGGAGCATATTATAATATGACACCACATAGAGAATGGTTATGTGAATATGAACGATATGAAGGAGGTGGTGTGTTCCTGGGGGACGACTCAACAACCAAAATTGTTGGACGAGGAAGATTTCTATTGAGAACCCTTCCAAGTGTGCTACACATTCTAGGTTTGGAAAGAAACATGATATATGTCAGCAGGATGAGTGATTTAGGGGTGCACACTCTATTTCATAAGGATTCGTGAAAGATGGTTAGAGGTGTGATGGTCTTAATGAAAGGAGTTAAGATTGGAACCCTATACAAGTTATTAGGGAGTGTCGACTCGACTAGATGCAATAGAATCGTTGTTCTTGATGTCGACTCAACTTTGAATCGACCCGACTCGACTCGAGATGATTCAATTCAAACTAACTTGACAAACCATCATAAATTTGACCTGACCATGATATGGCACGAGAGGATGGGACACATTGGAGAAAAAGGAATTCAATCTATTCATAACAAAGGTATGGTCAAAGATTTTCCTAAATGTAATTTATAACTTGACTTTTGTGAACATAGTATATATGGAAAACAAAGTCAGGTGAGGTTCCCATCTGGATTGACAAGGGAAAATGGGATTCTAGAGTTGGTTCATAGTGATGTGTTTGGCCCAGTTTCAGTTCCTTCATTTGGTGGATCCCTTTATTATGTCTCCTTCATAGATTATTTTTTCAGGAAGACATGGATATATTTCCTCAGGAATAAATCAAAGGTTTTCAATAAATTTAAAGAGTTTAAATCTCTTGCAGAAAACCAGACAGACAAGAATATTAAGGTGTTGAGAACTAACAATGGTGGTGAATTATGTTTAAAGGAATTTGATCAACTCTGCAAGCAGTGTGGCATAGCACGCCAAAATACCACACCATATACCCTGTAGCAAAATGAAGTTGTTGAGAGAATGAACAGAACATTGATGGACAAGGCAAGGAGCATGCTTAGTGGTGCTAGGATCGCACAAGAATTTTGGGCAGAGGTAGTCGACACTGCAAAAATATGTGTTGAATATATCTCCTTCAGCATTGCTAGTCAACATGAATCCACATGAGGTATGGTTGGGTAAAAATCATTCAGTCTCACATCTCAAATTATTTGGCTATGATGCATTTCTGCATGTTCCCAAGGAAAAGAGGAGCATGATAAACAAGAAGGAAGTCAAGTGTATTTTAATTGGATATAAATAAGGAATGAAAGGATATAATATTTGGGATCTTGTGTCAAGGAAAATAGTGTAGAGTCGAGAGGTGGTCTTCAGAGAAGTCCGAAGGAAGTCTGAGCCTGAAGAAATTTTTCAAACAAAGAATAATCAAGAGAAGGTGTGGTTTGAACTAAGGAATGAAGAAGATGATTCAGATGAGTTGATTGAATGAGAAGAAGAGGTGGAAAAACCTACTTCAGTTGTAAGGAGGTCAGAACAAGTAATAAAACTATTCGAAAGGTATAGTCCTCCCAAATTTCGTTATGTATTTGTGTTAACTTCCACCGACGATGAGCCCAAGTATGTAAAGGAGGTAGTTGACTCAGCAAAGGGAAAACTTTGAAAGGACGTCATGGTCAAAGAGATGAAATCCTTGCACAAGAATGAGACATGGGACTTAGTCAAATTACCTAGTGGAAGAAATATTTTTGGTAGCAAACGGGTATTCAAGAAGAAGATGAACACAAAAAGTCAAGTCGATAAATTCAAATCTTGACTATTAGAAAAAGGATATTCCCAATTCGAATGAGTTGACTTCGGTGATATTTTTTCCCCTGTTGAAAAATTAACTTCCATTAGAGTACTAATGTCTCTGACTGTGACATTTGATCTAGAAATAGAACAGATGGATGTAAAGACAGTGTTCCTAGATGGGCACCTGGAATAAGAAATCTACATGAAATAGCCTAAAGGATTTGTAGTATAGAGAAAGAAATATTTGATGTGCAAACTGAAAATATCTCTTTATGGTATAAAGAAATCACCAAGGATGTGGTACCAAAATTTAGACACGTACATCCTTAGTTTTGGGTTTGTGAGAATCAAAGTTAATCACTACATATATTCCAAAGAAGAAGGTGGGTATTTCATATATGTAGCATTGTATGTCGACGACATGTTGTTGATTGGAAACAACATGAATGCAGTAAAGGAGGTGAAGAAGCAATTATTCTCCAAGTTCGACATCAAATATCTTGTTGCAACAAACTTCATTTTGGGAATGGAGACCAAGAGAGATCGCCCAACTATAAATTTATGGTTGAACCAGAAGAAGTATATTGAAACAATCTTGAAACGTCATGATTGAAAACCTATGAAGGTGCCAATTCCTGTGGGAGCAAGGCTAATTGTTAAACAATGTCCAAGGACACAGGAGGAAATAGAGGACATGGAATGTGTTCCCTATGAAAGTATTGTTGGTAGTCTAATGTATGTGATGGTCTGCAATCAACCATACATTTCCCATGCAGTGGGAGTGTTGAGAAGATACATGTAGACACCTAGGAAGGTGCACTGACCAGTTGTCAAGAGAGTATTCATGTATTTGTGTGGCACAAAATATTATTCTATATGCTACCAAGGAAAACCTAGAGGTGATAGTGAAGTAAATGTACATGGCTTTGTCGATGCTGACTAGGATGGAGATCCGGATCGACGAAGGTCGACCAGTGGATATGTGTTCAAAAATTTTGGTGGAGAAATAAGTTGGATGAGTAAATGACAAGAGGTTGTAGTCTTGTCAACAACAGAAGTTGAATACATGGAAGTCACTCATGGAAGTAAAGAAGCAGTATGGTTTCAAAGGTTGTGTTCATGAATCAGGTTTGAGTAGAGAGATATGAAGATAAGTTGCGACAATCAAAGAGAAATATTCCTGGAAAAGAACCCAACTTATGATTATAAGATTAAGCACATTGATGTACAATACCATTTCATGAGAGATATGGTGGAAAGAAATAAGGTGTTACTGGAGAAAGTAGACATGTTGGAAAATTGTTAGAAAAATAGGATCGCGGAGCAATAAAATAAAACAAAATGAGTAAATAAAACACAGAAGATACATAATACAATAGAGACATATGTATACGTGGTTCACGCAGTGTGGGCTATGTCCACCAGAGAAATTTTCAAGTCCTTCCTTTATTATTATCCAACAAATGAAGGGATACAACCTACAACACACCTATTGTAACTTTCTCTTCTTTCTCTCACAGTCTCCTCACTCAGAATACAATATTCACAATAATACATAGTTGCAATACATTTCACTCATAAAAGAGGGTTTCCTTCTAGGGAAAAAAAAACCTAACATAACTTTTTCCATCGGATCTGTGACCTTATAATGAATGGTCTATATTTACTATGAAATTACAATATATATGTACAAGGAATTTTTTCCTTCGGGGGCTTCGCCCCCGAACCCCTATCGGGAACATTGTCCCTCAAACCCTCGCAAGAGGAGAAATCCCCCCCTGCACTCCTCCACATGGATGGGTGTATAGTATTCTAGGATGTAAATTCTTCATGGGGTATAAACACGACTAAAAACAAAGACCTCTGAATCAGGAAGATAATCAGGCTCCACAACCAACAATCTCCCACTTGGAGACTGATCTCAACAAATCCACCGTTGGTGTATCTGCTAGACTATGATCCTTATTGGACCTGTCAAATTTATCATCTTCATATTCATGCCTGAAGACCAACTGAAACTGAGAAGGAACTCAGTTTCTCCCTGGTTACTCCCTTTGTTAACATGTCTGCAGGATTCTCGCTAGTGTGTATATTTTCCAAATTCAAATTTTCATCTTCCTAGATGTATCGTATGAAATGGTACATGAGTTGTATATGCTTAGTCTTTGAATGGAAGGTCAAATTATTTGCAAGATGAATGGAACTCTCATTGTCACAGTACAACTTGTTATTCTCCTGCTTCTTTCCCAATTCCTCCATAAACCTCTGTAACCAAATCATCTCTTTACTAGCCTCTGTAGCATCAACATAATCTGCCTTTGTTTTTGAAATTGCAACAACCTTTTGCAGTTTTGAAATCCAACTTACTGTTGTTCCACCTACAGTAAAAACATACCTGTAGTGCTCCTCCTGCTATCTTTATGACCTGCCATATCTAAATCAACATATCCCTGTAGAACAGTGTCTGAACCTCCAAAAAATAATGCATGAGTAGCAGTACCTCTCAAATACCTGAGAATCCACTTTACTGCCTCTCAATGTTCTTTACCTGGATTGTTCATATACATTCTCACAAATCCCACTACATGTGCAATATCTAGTCTTGTGCAAACCATCGCATACATCAAGTTGTCAACCACTGATGAATTAGGGACCCTGGAAATGTATTTTATCTCCTCATGTGTCTTGGGAACATTTCCTTAGTTAATTTGAAATGGTTGGCCAAAGGTATACTAACTGGTTTTTCATTCTTCATTCTAAACCTCTCCAACACCTTCTCTATGTACTCACCCTGAG
>JASDQU010440018.1:5290-20382 GCA_032191745.1 Picea mariana | reverse complement strand
GAACATTTCACACCAATTTTTTTAATCTTTTAAAATGTTTTCCCATGTAATACACATGTCGCACCCAACATTTGTTTCATGTGATACACATGAGACAAGGTCTTTTATGGTGCACATAAGACAAGTTTTTTATAGTTCATATCATTCTAAGTTTTTTTTGAGACCAAGCTCTTTTATGACACACAATTTTTTTTTATGGTTCACATCATTCTAAGTTTTTTTTAAGGGGGCATAAATACAAGAGTTTTCAAAGGGTGCTCATCACAAAGGTTTTTAAGGTTTAAAGTGTATCGCACCAAAATTTTTGAGAGGTGCGACACAAGGCGTTTTGCACATAAACTCTAAAAGGCCAAAACATAGGGAATTTCTTTCTATTATTGATGTATTGATTTTGAGGAAGTTGAAAGGAAAAAACTTAAGGAGCTAGTTGTAGAAATTAGGTTGGAAGCATTATGCACAATGGTAAACAAGAAGTTGCATTATTATGATTTAGCAATGTATCCGAGTAGAAATAATATACAAGCCTTGATTCCTTACTATTCTTAATAAGTTAATTTTAATGAAGATACTTGCAAAGGTTTTCTTGAAGTAGCAAAAGGAGCGGTGCCCCAAACCACTAACATAATATTTGAGGACATGTTAAGTATATGCTTGCAAATCTTTGCCAAAAAAGTGGATGATCGAAAGGCTTTAATATTGATCATCAAATGTCATAGATGATTTAAAAGATCAAAAGTGAAATGTGAAATGGTTAAAGTTATGAAATAATAACTTTATCCATACTTTATGGGGAAGCAAAAAATGTAAAAGGGGCCAATAAAATATAAAAGGATATGAGGGGAGGGAGGGAAGCTTTTTGAAAACAAGCTGTTTTGATAATCGTGCAAAATAAATTGTTCAACTTCTAAGGAGAGATGTATTGATAACTTTTAAGGAAAGATGTATTAATAGGATGAAATGGAATGAGAAAGAGATTTTGAATCTTGGAGATTTCATGTACTATTGTTGGAACTTTTAATGAGGATAATTTTGATAACTGTGTGAATCTATTGTGGACTATTCTACTACTTTTTCTTAGTATTGGAGTTATGTAAAAATGTATTTCACACTGTAGATTATTATTATATGTAGCTATTGCATTTTTATTTATGTTTTTTGGAAATGTCTGTCTGAATCTGTGAGCATAGGACTATAGATGGTTGTTGAATGCTAGACTACAATTATGGACCTGCAATCATTTACTCAGATTATTGTCTTTGTTCTCAGTGAACTAATACATAGGCGACTAATGAACGTTGCCCACAATTCCCAAGTGGGAAATAGACAAATAACACAACAAAGAAATAAAAACAATGAGAAAATAGTTGAATTGTTTATATCAATAGTTTTGCATGATAAAATAAAAAGGTAGGCTCAATGTTTAATTTATTTATTATGTTGTCCCTTTAGCTTTTTTTGATTCGATTTCCTAACAAAAATGAAAGAGAAAAGTTTTGACTTGGAAAAAAAATCCAGGTAGGTAACAAAGAACAAAAAAAAATCTATGACAATAGGGTAAACAAGATTATCTCTTTAAAATTCATCGATTCTTTTAAACCTAGAAAACATGTCTTCTCCATTTGACTAAAAATTTCATTAGCCACAACTTCTTTCTTAATTTTATAATCTTTTTATGAGAGAACTTGGACAAAAACAACTATATTTAAATAATTACCACTAAAGATATTTATTATTTTTTGCAAATGATTTAACACAATATAAAAACACACTATACTTTATTAACTTCTTTAAATAAATTTTGGGTTCATGTTCCTATAAACACTCCTTGAGGTTCAAGTCTATCTTTCAATCATCAATCAAAGCATAGGTAAAGGAATGAAGAATATGGTGGCCAAGAATATGGTGGCCCTCATGAATTAGTGAGGAATCCAATATAGTTGGAATGCTAAGAAAAATGTTTCCATAAGCTTTTTTCCTAGTCATCCTAATAGAATCATACTAATTCAATGTATTTTTAAAATAAATCAAAATTTAGAAAAACACAAAATATTCAGTCATTCAATTGCCGACAATCATCCATAGGTTCACATATTCAATATTACGATTTTAAATATTTAATCGAGTAATTGAATTAACTCAAATACAAAATGGTGACAGTTTATACTCAAAGAAAAAACTTCTTCTTTTACTCTCATATGAATGGACGGAAATGAGGAAGCTTTGATATACAACCTCTAAAATTTTTTCTCCCCTAGGAAGGAAACTTCTCTGTTCTTAAAATACAAAATGGTGACAATTTATACTCAAAGAAAAAACTTCTTCTTTTACTCCCATATGAATGGAGGGAAATGAGGAAGTTTTGATATACAACCTCTAAAATTTTTTCTCCCCTAATAAGGAAACTTCTCTGTTCTTAAAATATTTCATTCATAGAAGATTAAAATATTATAACAAGATACAAATATAACAATTTTAATTTTCCAAAAAATTAAAATTCCTGTAGAAAATTGTCAAAATCAATGCAAAAATAAAAGGTGAAAAACACATTATGTCCTCTTTTACTTTCCCCTTCTAGAGCATATCCTGATATCACGGTTTTCCAAGGGACCAAGTTTCGTTCACGCATTTTGTCAAACAGTTCCCATGAATCCTCTCCAATTCCGAGCATATCCTGCGATGATTCCAGTCCAAGACACCACATTTGATTTCAAAGTAAAAATATATTCAATTTTATTTGAAAGTTTAGTTCAATTCAAGCTTTGACAATATGAAAACATTTTTCAAGATATAGTTTTCCCCACACAAAAAATGAATTCTGAAAGAGATTATTAATTAGCATGGACCATTGTTTTGCCATAACTTCAAAATGAGCCGTTGGATGTCATTGTTTTCTTTACATTCTCTCATATAATTATTTTTAATTAAATTAATTTGGATATATGTTTGCTTCTAATGATTTTTTATTTAATTAAGTTGTTCATACACTCTTTTGTAATTAAGTTAATCTTCTTTAAATGTGTGCTATTTTATGAGTATAATTATTTTTAAACACTATTATTAAAACTAAAGAATTAAGAGCCTTTAAATGTTGGATGGGGATGTGCACTTATAGAAAGGAAAAAAAACATGTTAGGTATTTAAGTTTTGAGTATTCATATTAAAACCTAAATTTAATTAACTAAAGATTAAATTAATTAGTTTAAGGCATAATATAATTAATTATGAATTCATTAATTAAGATCATTGTGATGAATTTAATGATTAAATTAATCATTAAAATTCAAGCACAAAGTTTAAATTGATCACTTAAGCCTTAACTTAAATGATAATAATGGATTTTGTTGATATGGATCCCAAGACATCATTTATAGCTCAAACTATATGTAAATCCATAATTATAGGGTTTGAAAAATTTATCTTTTAGTAATTTATGGATTTTCAATAAACTATGCTTCTTTAACCATGGACTTATGTTGCCGGAATATTGGTATGCCCATGTCAATGATTAATTTATTCTTCGTGAGATGGTTAGATCCCTATAGTAACAACAAAAGTAAGGGGTTAATTAGAAGTTATTTATGCAAATTTCTCCAATGGAACGAAGGGAAACAAACAACTAGCGCTATAAGAATTTCTATGGTTCATATAATTAATTAGGTCGGTGTCATTTCAATTGGCAGTAGTGGTCATCCACAAAAATACTACTAATTCATATAGGTTAGTGCCATTTCAAATAATTGGCAGTGGTGGTCATCGACATAAATACTACTAATTCGTATTCATGTAGTTGTTATCTTGTTGTATTTTTTTTATCCCTGGACTAAATTGGTCATTTAAGTTAGTCATTTTTAGTTGTGTCACTTAAAATTTCTCAAATTTGGTAGTATAAAATTGTCATGACTAACGTTTTTGGTCACATAGTCACTAATTACCCATTTTGTACTAGTGTTGGCATTATTTGAATGTTGTTAGATTGTTGCACACACTGAATTTTTTTGGGGAGAATGCCAGCTCGACCAAGACGTGAACACTCAAATGAATGTGTGGGAAAATCCCAACCTGTGTGCTCGATCTATGCACCTTTCATATATGCACACAAAAAACACACTTACCTAGAACAATTCAAGCTCTAGATGGTGATGGTACATAGATTATTTTTTAATTTGTCAGGATATATGCATGCTTATTTCTCAATGTTTACATATTCATTTGTCAATATAAAGCGCACATTTAAATTCTACGGGTGGTGGAGTTATGGTTGCATAGATTGTACTTGTGGTATGCGTTTCTTGATAATGATTTCAAATCAATTGGCCTTAGTGAACCCACTTTGTATACAATGTACTCATATACATTTTTTTAAAGTTATAAGTTTGTTGGTGATATCAAGCTAATAATTTATTTATTTAGAACATAATTATTATTGTCAATCCCAAGAAGAATATGTTAAAGGTTTTGATTGAAGTCTTGAAGAGGAAAGAGTTTCAAACAGAGCATTAGTAGAGTCAAATGAGTCTTAATAGTCTTATTAATGAAAATAAAAAGTGTTGTCAAGCATGATGGTTGATTGAGTTAATATTCAATGTAAATTGCATCAGAAGGAAGGAGGAGGTTAAATGTGAGTATTCAAGGTAGGCGATATGCTCTACCATTATATTGTAAGTCAACACCTAGTTGATGATATCATTTCTCCACCAACATAAGTCAATATAAAGTACACACTATTTTGAGTTGAGTAATTAAAATCCCTACAAGAAAAAGTTTTGTAATTGAGTCATACTGACAATAAAAGTCTTAGAGAGTCATGCTAATAATTAGAGATTCATAAAAATATAGTCATGTCATGATCATGCATAGTCTTAGTTGAGTCACATAGAGTAAAAGTTATCCTTCATGTAAATGTAAACATGTAGACTCAAGAACATTTATAGAGACCTTTAGATCACAATGATATAGTTTAAAGATTCATGGTAGAGCAGCCACTGAGAACACACTTGATCAACACAGTAGTAGAGAGACGTGATTTTGATAGAGCATAGATAATATTGAGAATGAAGAGCATTCCAATCAAGCATATGGAGCACAAAGTCACCGAGCATACTAAACACCATAGAGCATTGAAAAGGAGTATTCATCATGAATTGTTGTATCATTTGATTGGGCAATTGATTGGATCACTTGTATAGGTTATTGATTGCAATATTCTTTCTACAATGACAAGAGAAGAAGGCATTCTATAAAGAGACATAATATGAAAAACACACATAAAGAGATTAAAGGACAAGATGAAGACAAAATAATGATTGAAAAAATTGAGCCCCTCGATATAAAAGTTGTAGAGAAGTTATTTGGGTTGTGACCTTGGAGGCTAGAAGGTAGAGAAATGGTAGAGTAGAGTAAGTCCCTCACACTGCAAGTGTTGTGCATGGTAAGAGGGTGAGCCAAAATGAAGATTCATTGGCTGCACAAACACCTATTAAATTGAAGATAAAGGCTAACGAGTATTAGGTCACAATAGAACCTTGTATATGCATATCTTCCTATATAGCTAGAGGTTATTGCAGTTGATTTACCTATGAAAATTGGTATGCATAGTTGATGCATAGTAAGGATACTTTGGTAGGAGTAGAGATCCGAGATGTTGTTTCATAGTTTCTTCAAGACAAAGAAAGACTTTGGGGTTGGGGGAGATGTTGGGAGGCCTCTTAGGCCATGTAAACATCGACATACATTATATTAAGATAATATCCTTAGTAAGTACATGAATATAAATGTATAATTCAAGTAAAGGAAAAGTAGACAAGAGACTAAATGAATGATTAGTTGGACCGGGTACAACCGCTCCAACCATTCCTTGATTGTATAAATACTCTTGAAGACAGAATATAACTTGGTTGTATATCCTTCCCACCATACTATCTTGAGTATTTATGTGTGTGTATTGGTTATAATGTATTCCTTTATTGAGGCTCTTGATTTATGTCTAGGTTTTATACAAGTTTACAGTTAACATTGGGGACTCAATTGAACTTGAGCATAAATTATTATCTTAAAATGGATGGGAAAATGGAAAGAGTTAATTAGGTGACAAAATACATGCTTAGTATGTATGTTATGGATCAATAGACCCATTCAATGGATTTTATTACAATAATAGTTACCATAGCTCAATCAACATGCCTCCTTATAAGGATCTATATAGAAGGCCATGAAAGACATTGTTGAGATGGGATAGGTTAGAGGACTGAGTGATAGTATGGAAATAATTGATTTAGGATATGGAAGAATAGGTGATTTAAATTAGGCAATATTTAAAGGAAGCATAGGATAAATAGAAGAGTTATGTTGATGCACATAGGACCGAATGGAGTTATAAAGTAGGAGATGAGGCTTTTATTCATATTAGGGATAATAAGAGTACCATTCAATTTTGAAAGGGAAAAATGTTGTCACCTCGATTTATAGGGCCATTTAAAATTCCGAAAAAAGAATTGGACCAGTTGATAATTGTTTTGCATTGCCATCCCACTTGCATAAATCTCATGATGTCTTTCATGTATTTGTTTTATTAAATTATGTGGTTGATGAATCTTATAAAATTCAATGGAAATAACTTCATGTTTCAAACAAGGGAACCATCATGGTCATACTATTACATATATTGGATAGGAGGGTTTGATAGCTAGGGTAATGCTTGGTGGTCCATGTTAAGGTCTAAATGAACAAATATAAACCATGATTTTCTACATGGGAGGATGCAGAGACCATGAACCAAAATTATTCCACACTTTTTTGACTATAACTTTGGAACAAAGTTTTCCAAAGGGTGGGTGTATGTAATGCCCCACGTTTTGGCTTACAACAACTAAACTACATTATCACATATCTTGTTATTTATTTTCTTATTATCTATCAAACTCAACTAAACTGATATAAATATCACTATGAAGAAACATGGACCTACCTATATGCATATTTGCTATATGAGTTTTATTGTTTATGTTATTAAGGATGATAGTTATATGATTTCCTTTAAGATTGTAAATTTAAAAGGGAAGTTTTGGTACATGGATACTAGCTTGATTTATATTGTGAATGAATAATTGGTGTGATGAACATGGTAAATAAACATGCTTGTTTACATTAAATTCCAATTAGAAACATTGTTAATAGCATGAAAATGGTTATATAATTATCCATGATTATGTGTTTTGGTAGGCTATCCTAAAATTTAATGTCCTAAGTGATAGCCAAATAACTTTAGTAGTGAAGTAACATTGATGTTGTGGACAACAAAAGAGTAATGGTATGCTACAAAGAATTATTTCATGATATAATTATTGATTCCAAACATTTCTATGATATGTGGGCAAGTGTGGGTTTTATAGGAACTGGTTATTCAATGATGTAGCTCTACAAACAACAATAGGTGCATAGTATGGTTGATGATAGGGTGTTCACACTGGTTCTATCATGAGGGTTGGAGGTGTTCCCCACCATTTATCGTTTTAAACTTTGAGTCATGAGAGGGTCATGTTAAAACACACTCCCCTAAATATGTCATGGAAACTATTGGTTACCCGTCGAGGAAGTTAGGTAGATATATTCGACACTTTCACCTTTGGGTTAAATCTAGAGTTAGGTCGATAAAGTCGATGATCCAACATATTGCAGTAGGGGAAAGGACAATGAGATGGAATATGAAAGTAGGTTAGGGAGGAAGGATGATTCTAATTCAATTGAAATATTCTTCTTAGGGATTATATGTGCCATTCTTATTCCTTACATGGTTCCTACCATGTTTAGCACACTTGTTTAATTCACTTCAGATAAATTGAGTATAAATTATGAATGAATGTTGAATTATTATGATTTATATTAAAGATAATGACTAATGATGACTTACTTTCTTATTGATTATTCATAGTTAATTGTGAACATACATGAAAAATGCATTAGGGGCATTGCTTGTTATGAAATTCCATGCATGTTGTTGGAATAATCAACAATACTGAGAGGGGGGGGGGGTGAATCAATATTGACCAATTTTGTTACTCTTTTTACTTTTAAAATTGTAATTGAAAACACAATCACATATGCACAATACTCAAATATTTTTACGTGGAAACCCAAATGGGAGATAGCCAAAAAATGTTTTGTAATAAAGAATATATTCAATTTATGTGCACCTACATAAAGGAAGCACTCACTCCCTAAATTCTATAGCAACAAATAGAAGGTGGCACCAACCCCCTTGTGAGCACCAAACTGAAACTCTATTAATGAGCAATCAACAACTTGCTTAATGAAGACACCAGTCTTCCCGTGCACCACCCAACCACCCTGATAATAGTATTGAAAAATAACCTTTACAATATTCTTCAATATGTCCTTTAAAGGACTCAATTACAACTCCTTGAATAGTACACAATTTTGCAAGCTTAATATTCCCTTGGGTTAATCCCCCAAGTTTAGCCCCTCTTTCCTACCCTCTCAGACCCATTCCTTTCCCTACCTAGTGGAGCTTAGTCCCCCATAAATATTTCTTCGTGGTCGGTCTACATGCAAAAATGTATTTTATTAATAATTTGCATAATTACATATACAAAATTAGGCTCACTGGCCTTAGCATCTAGGCTCTTCGGCCATAAACACATAATCCTCCCAACTTATAAATACTTGGCTCACCATCCTATAAACATCATTTAAACATCATTACAATTAAACAGGGGCTAGGCCTTAGGGTATTACACTTGCTTCCAAACACTCTAAAATGATTGACATCAGTCGGTTTTCCTTTCCATAGTTCATATGGAGTCTTATCACTATTACTTCTGAGCGACCCTCTATTCAAAATATGAATGAATCTATGTAATTCTTTCCCCCAGAAGATATCACTTAGCTTGGATTCATTCAACATGGTTCTAGTCCTTTCTTGTACAATTCTATTTTTCCTTTTAGTAACTTCATTTTTCCTAGGAGTTCTAGCTATTGAGAATTGTTTTTTTATTCCATGTTCTTCATAGAAATACCTGGATTCATTTGAAGTAAAATCACCTCCATTATCTAATCTTAGGCATTTGATTTTCAAATCAATTTCATTTTAAGCCAGTTCCTTTAATATCTTGAAACATTCGAAAGATTCTGACTTTTTCGTGAGGAAGCAAACCCAAGTCATTCTTGTGCAGTCATCAATGAGTGACATGAAGTATTGTTCACCATACAATCATTTTGTTATCATTAGACCACATAAATCAGTGTGTACAATCTCCAATGGTTTTGTTGTAGATTATCGCTTTGTCTTGAATTAAACTTTTGTTTTCTTTCCATGTTGATAGTGCTTGCACATAGTATTTATCAGCTTTGTAATTTTTGTCATTTATCTTACAACTTGCTTTTTGCTGATTTTGACAAGATTATCAAAGTGTATATGGACCATTCTTCTATGCCAAAGCTGACTTTCATCTTCCTTTCCCAAACAACATCTTTCTTTCCCGATCTCATTCAAGATGCATATGTTGTTTGGACTCTTGTCGCTATTGCCACTAGTCTGTCTGATCCTTCTTTCCTTATTTCACATTCTTTTGAATTGAATATAAGTGTGTGTCCCCGATCACACATTTGGCTCAAACTTAACAAATTATGCTTCATAGTTTCAACAAGTAGGACATTTTCTGCCACAACATCTTTGTTTTCAAGACTCGTTGCGCCTTTCCTATAATTTTGGATGAATTATCATTGCCAAATGTGACAAACCCCTCCTTTTCTTTCTTCAATGTCACAAATATATTTTTCTCTCCAATCATTTTCTTTGAGAATCCACTGTCAATATACCATTGGCTTCTTTTGTTTTGGGCTTGTAAGGCAAACCCACATTCCTCAACCTTTAATTCTTCTTGCTTATTTTTCCAAGTTCTTTGTTGTTCCCACATATGATTGAAAGGAGAATGCCTTGTTTCCCTTGATGACATTGTCAAATCACTTCTATAATTTCTGGTCATGTGTTCAAAATTGTTCCATCTGTAGCATTCAGTTTCATAACCCAGAGTCCCAAAGCTATTATAATTTCTGTCAAGGGCCTCACAAGGATTTCTGAGATAATTGTCTTTATAATGATTCTTGGAATTTTCATAGATACTTATGCTCTGTGTGTTTCTACACCTTGCATATGCTCTACAATTTATAGCCTTATGCCCAAAACTATTGCAAGAATAACACAAGACAAGGAAAATGTTTTGGTACCTGAGTGTGGGTGGTCTTCCAGGTGGTGTTGTTCTTCTATAATCATGATCTTCTTCTAGAGTCTTCTTCATTTATAGTTTCTGATTCCATGTTCTTTTAAATGCACAATCTTCTTCTTGATTCTTTATTGCAGGTTTCCGTATGTCCTCCTTTAGAGGCTTGCATTCTTCCTTCTTGGTGGGACCCTTGATAGAATCTGCATAACTTATTTGCTCCACTTCATTTTCTGTCATAATAGAGCTTGAACCCTTATCAATATTATTTTTTTTGTATCCTAGTCCAGACCTATGATAGAATGGTTTTTGATTGCTGATAATTTCCTTCAATATTTTGGTGTTATTGCTAAAATTTTGTACTATGTCCTTCTTCTGTAATTCATTTCTTAGTGAGACTATTTCAACTTCTAGATTCTCTTTTATTTTCTCCTTTTCTTCCAACTATGTCTTGACTGTTTCTTCAATCACTTTGGATTCTTCCAAATGAACCTTTATATTTATGATAGGCTGCTTGGTTTCCTCAGAATTTCTACTAGGGATTTGAGAGCCTTCCTTTAGTTTGATTAATTCTTCCTTGAGTGACTTGTTTTTCTTCCTTGATATTCTTAGATAACTTAACGCACTTATCAATTCTTCCTCAAGACTCACTTCTCCTTATTCTTCATAGTCTTCTTAATTATTTTCAGGAGTTTCATCTTGAGTTTCTATCGCCATGAAGATCACTCTTTCTGAGTCACTATTGGTGTGTAGTGGGAAGACCCAGGGTTCAACATGAATTTTCCAATAAAACCCTAAGATACCGACCCTTTTGGCATCACCTACAAGCAGGTGAAGTCTCACCCAAGGTATCTGTGGGAACTGCAGGAACCATATTTCTACAATGATGAAGGGATGGGAGGCAGTCCTTATAACCATTATACCTAGTATTTGTTCATGATTCCTTATATCATGTGCACAGAAACATAGTAACAAGTAACATATTCATAGTAACAGAACATATATCACATGCATGCAATAAACATAACATCAAACACAACATAACACATAGACCCTAAGATTAACGTGGAGTGGGCAGACCCAAGGTTCAACATGAATTTTCCAACAAAACCCTCAGATAACGACTCTTTCGGCATCACTCACAAGAAGGTCAAGTCTCACTCGAGGTATCTATGGGAACTGTAGGAAGCAAATTTCTACAGTGATGAAGGGATGGGAGACAATCCTTATAACCATTCTACCTAGTATTTGTTCTGGATTCCTTAGATCATGTGCGTAGAAACATAGTAACAAGTAACATATTCATAATAACATAACATATATCATATTCATGCAATAAACATAATATCAAACATATCATAAACATAGACAACATGATTAATGTGGTTCATCCAAGATGGACTACGTCCACAACGAATGACTTCTTATTATATTATTCATAACATCCATTACAAAATATGCGCACTACGCTCATCATGTCTCATACAAAATTCCCTTGTCGTTGTTATATTCTCCTACTCACTATATAAATCCATATCCTTCTATCTCTCTATCCCTCCCCTTATCTATCCCAAAACCGTTACATATTTATACAATTACAATGGGGCTTAGCCCATATCAAAGGACCCAAAATGACTAATGACTTCCAATGATCTTCCTTCTTTTGTGTGCGCTGATTCGTGCATGAGAAAGTGTGCCAACTGTATTTCCTTATTTTTCACATGCTAATCCCTGGCTGACCTATCACTATGTTCACACAGTTCACTCCTACACAGTTCCCAAAACTGGTCCCCAAAATCCTATCCCAACAGGCCCCCAAAACTCACCTGTGGCTAGTCTCGAGCCAGTCAATCTTACCGCTACGATTTATTCCACGTCGCAATGAAATTTTGAAAAGCTTCCTTCACAGTTGCGACCTTCTCCTTTACCTATCCTTCTTGCGTCAAAATCCTCTTTGTTGTTTGCGCGATAATGGGGGTTTTCATTTTATCTATATTGTCTTCTGCTGCTTGCTTTACTATGCCTTGTGTAGCCTCAAGTTTTTCTGTCACCCGAAATGCTTCCCCATGCAACAAATCAAGATTCTGTGTGAGAGTCTAGTGTTCAACTCTTATCTGGTTTATCTCATGGTGCAACTGCCTATTCTCAACTATTACAACCATCCGTTCTCTTGTTGGATGAGTGCTCATTGTTTCTTTGAACTTCTGCACCTTCTGCTGCGTAGTCTGAAACCTCTGCTCTATTTCTTGTAACTTTGCATCCTCCATCAATTGAGTCCATACTTGTGTACTCTCTTCATATAAATTTGTGCATTCCTCATCCAAACTTAATGCTTGCATATTCTCCTACATTTCTGTCGTGGAGAAATCTATGTCCCCTACTGATATCTTCATGATCTAGCGCTCTACTGATGGTGATGATGGTTGAGATGTCTTCATTTGTGACTCTGTTGTATTTGTTGTGCTCTTTGTCTATTCTTCTTTTTTCAGTTGTACTGGTGCTATCCTAGTTGATTCCAAAATCTGGTGTAGTGTAGCTATATGTGCCTACACATTCATGTACATTTCCTCCTCTTTTTGTGCATCTTGCTGACTTGATTATTCAGTAAATTCTTTCACTTGATCTTCAATCTTCTCCAAGTCATCTTTAGTTAATGCATGCATAGCTTCTTCCTTTGAGGCTTTCATCTTCTTGTGCTTCTGTGTTGATATCTCCTTAGGATGCTCTTTTATCTTCTCTCAAGTGTACGGTGTTGTTTCCTAAGTGTCTCTTGCACCTGATTCTCTTGTTCTTTGTGTTCCTAATCTTCTTCTTGATCCTTGTCTTGGTGTTGCATCTTCTTCTACATTGTTTCTGGCATAGGTTTCTCCACTATGCTTCCAATTCGTTTACAATCACACTGATTGTTAGGAAATGAGAAACACTTCCATGCTAAACCTAGAATAAGAGAGGAAGAAAGATTTAAACAAGAAAGTAAATGACAAAGAAAACACACAATACACAAATATTTTACCCTAGAAACCCAACTAGGAAAACTAGCATTCCTTGAGCATTCTGCTCTCTTGTTGTCTTATTCATTCAGAATAAAAGGTTACATTCCTAACCTTGGTACACACCTAATACAAAATCAACATCATACATTCTTGATTTACACAAGAAAAACCTTGTAGACAATTCAACTTACATCTGCATAACCAACAACCTATAAGTATTGGCTATTCTACGATTAACCTTTTACAACATTACAAATTTCCTTCTTTATATGATTTACAATAGGATATATGTAGAAAAGGAACCCAAAAACGTTATAGATATACATATATCATTGGCTACAAATCCTATGAATATTGGGATTTTGTTACATCCGATTACCAAGTCAGATTACCGGTCAACTACCAATCGACCTTAATTCGGTCTTCAGTCGATTTCCACACCCGCTTGTCGACCTCTTCGACTTGATGTTGATGTATTCGACTTCAAAGTTACCCGGTCAAACCAAATTGACCTTCGACTTGCTGTCGATGCCTTCAAATTCATCTTTCTTTTGATGTCTTTGAATTTGTGTTTACTCGTTTGAACCACCTCAACCTTCAAATTTCTTTCAATTCCTTCGACTTTGACTGTCAGTTGATCCACCTTGACTAGAATTTTACTGCAAATTATATAACAACCCAACATTATCCCACTTTTTTTTTTCTTTGCTGAAACTGGGAGACCTCTGAACTCTCATTCATAGACCCAGGGAAACAATGCCCATTGCCTCTCTGAACCAAATGAACTTCACAACACTCACAGACTTGGTGAAAGAGTCTGCTATGTTTTTGTTGGTTGTGGAGCCTGAATATCTTCCTGATTCAGAGGACTTTAGTTTCAGCTGTGTTTATATCCCATGAATACTTTACACCCTAGAAGACTGTAAACCCCTCCATGCGGGGGAGTGCAAGGGGGGATTTCCCCTCCTGTGTGGTTCGGGGGCAAAGCCCCCGAAGGAAATTTTTCCTTGTAAGTATATATTGTAATTTCATAGTAAATCTAGACCGTTCATTATAAGGTCATAGATATGACAATATAAGTTGTGTTAGGGTTTTTGTGCTAGAAGGAAACCCTAATTTATGAGGGAAATGTATTGCGGCTATGTATTATTGCGAATATTGTATTCTGAGTGAGTAGACTGTGAGATAAATAAGAGGAAGTTACAACGTGTGTGTTGTAGGTTGTATCCCTTCATTTACTGGATAATAATAAAGGAAGGACCTAGAAATTTCTCTGGTGGACGTAGCCCACACCGAGTGAACCACGTATATATGTGTATCTATTGTATTATGTATCTTCTATATTTTATTTCTGCATTTGATTTATTTTATTGCTCCACGATCCTTTTTTTCTAACAACTAGTATCAGAGCGAGAGGTAACTCACACAAAAATCGGGTTCCTGGTTCAAGTGGGAGAAATGGTGGAAGATGGAAAGTTTAGGGTCAAGAAATTTAATAGCCAAAACTACTAGTTATAGAAGATACAATTGTAAGATTATTTATATCAGAAGGATCTATTCCTACCATTGGGTGGAATAGAAAAGAAGCTAATGACCATGAAGGATGAAGAATGGGAGGTTCTTGACAGAAATGCACTAGGAATGATACGACTGAGCCTGACATCGTAGGTGGCTTGCAATATTTCGAAAGAAAAGAAAACGAAGGAGTCGATGGACGCATTGGCTAAACTATATGAAAAACCCTTGACGTCCAATAAGGTATTTCTAATGAAGATATTATTTAATATGAATATGTCAGAAGGTGGGTCTATTGCAAATCATTTAAATGAATTTAATACGGTTACTAATAAACTAAGTTTTGTAA
>JASDQU010440017.1:45425-60588 GCA_032191745.1 Picea mariana | reverse complement strand
TATTGATGTAGCCATCAATTGGTTCCACGTAAGTATTTTGATTGAATTTGAATATTTTTTATTTCATAATTTATTTAAATTATAAAAAATAAATAAAAAATTAATTTCCCCCTATTAAATTCTAGTAAACTTGATTGACATGAAGCCTAGAAAAAACTCAAACCCAACATCACCAAATAAGGTCTTTTTCATTATGTTGAATTAAAGAAAGTTAGTTTTTCCTTGGAAAAAATATAAATGTGCATTAATCACAAAGTTTATTTTTAATTTAGGTCCTTTCTATCCTATAGATATAAATAAAGTATAAGTGATCTATGGTTTTTATACTTTTATTGTTCTAGTGTATTTTTTGAGAAAATGCAGACCCTCAAAGGACATGTTTTATTGATTCTAGAAGATTGCAATAAGTAGTTTTTAGGAAAGTTTGAGGACTGAACATTAGTATCTTCCAACGATCCCATAGTCTAAAAAATATATATTTTGATTTCAAACTTTGAAGTAATTTTTAGGATAGAACATTAGTATCTTCCAAAGATCCCATAGTCTAAAAAATATATATTTTGATTTCAAAATTTGAGATATAAAATACAATACTCTTTTCTTGGAAAAGAAAAACCATTAATAAAACAACACTAATATATTAGGACGAAAATAAATGAATGTAACAAATATAATATTTATATATATTAAATAACAAAAATCACCATAGATGTTACACCAATATATATATTCATATATTATTAAACAATATATTGTTTAAAAATCCAAATGGGGTGCACCAATCCTCATCCATAATTCAAAAACATAATGGATGTGATCCCATGAAAGGTGAAATTGCACATAAGGTTGTAGGTGATTAAGTGAATAATTAAATGTAAATTTTGGCTCCACTATTCATATACCAAGACATTTAGCATCATCACTTAAGCCAAAACTTGGTTGATATCTATCGGGAAAGGTTGATAAAAGAAAACCTTCTCAATATCYTTATAGATTTCTTTGACAAATTATAGTGAATTGTTCTTCTTCAAAATCCTAGATGTTAAAAAATGTATTGCAATAAGTTCAAAAGTGACCATGAAACTTTCATCTAAACAAGGAATTTCCACATAAGATTCATTGCATARCATGTTCCAAGACCTTATGAGATCAAAATATTTGTAGGAAAGAAGATGGATTTTATGATGATGCACTCGATGTGGYTGAAATACTCCAATATATGATGGTAACGCATCATGTGTTCCATATTTTGTATAGGAAGCTAATCTAGCAATCACAACTTTGTCATCACCTTTTTCTACATGAAGTTAGAAAGTGGTGTATTTATCATCATTTGTAGCAATAAAATGGGAAAAAAGTTCTCCCTTTTGAGTGTTCATTTCAAAAATTTTAATAGAGATCTCACTAAACAAAATATCAACTTTTCCTACAACAATTTTAATGAAAACATTAGATACTAGAAAGAAAATTTTCAAATATGAGCTTAAAAATATATATTAAAAGAGACACATGTATACTCACCATCAATGATTTCAGTTGGTATCAAAAAACCTTGTTTTGTGTAAAACACCTCATGTGAATGTGAATTCACACCTTCACCAATATGGTGGCCTCTACCAATAACATGGACTATGAATTTGATGGGGATAAAGAAAAGGGAGTGTCAATGGAGATGTCTAGTTATCCATAGAAGCAATGGATAGAGCTTATAAATATTGTTCGACGGAGGGTAAATTTTAAGGATATATAATTATCTTAAAGTTTAAGTGAATCTTACTAGTTTATAAAATGGAAACCATAAAATGTTTTGCGATATTTTTGTAAAATTAATAAAATTTAGAAGGATTTTATATACCTTTTAGAATTTTTTGTCGATTTTTAAAGTAAAATACTTTTCTCTTATAAAATTTGGGTGAATAGGTTTAGAAAAAAATGGAAATTGGTGAATATTTTTCTAGAGAAAAACATACAAAATTAGCCCATGGGAAAAATTTGGCACCAAAAAATTTCCCTCCTTGGGTCCATTTCCATCTAAGCAGATTGTGAAACTCGCTAAATTTATTGAAATAAAAATATGGCAAAGAGGGAAGTTGAAGAGAGCATATATATCAAAAAATAGTCTTACAAGTAACTTTGAGGTTGTTAGTTGTCATATATATTCAATAGAGAGTGAATTATGATGTTTAGGAATTGAAMACGATTCTTATGCTATCCATGTTATTACCATARGTGATGGGGATAGGGATGGGTGTTTCTCCAAGGAAGTGAAATAACTAGTTCACTTAAGTCTAGAAGCTTCAAGGAAGAATGACTCGAGAGTAAATAAATTATGAGAACAAATTCAATCTCTCCTAAATGTGGTACATACCCTAATTTAAATTATAATATGATCATTGACAATATTAAACCAAATAAATTTGATAAACACCTTCAAGCACTGGTGAGACTAGTTTGTGACTTACGATTGGAGGATCAAGTTCTAACTCATGAATACATTGCAGTCCTATGTAATGAGGAGTCACCAAAAAAATGTTATGAATAATCAGAAGGGAAATTTGGAGACTTTAACAAAATCCTTATCAATAAAGATGAAGAAATTTTGCAAACCAAAAAGAAATTGGAGTTCCAAAATAAAAGAAAAAAATTGCAAATATTAAAGACAAATAAAATAGTTGCAACAAAAAAATAACAATACAAAATTAGCCAGAAAACAGAGAATGAAAATATTAGTAATAAAGTATCGACCAAAGACAATGAAATTTCTCGTTTGAGAAATCATAATAAGACTCTACTTGTCGAAACAGAGAAGTTGAAGAATGAGAACAAGATGCAACAAAAAACCCAAACTATCGATAATGGTACTAAAACCAACTCAATCAATATGGAAAAGCCTAATGTCATCATTAATGGAGCCTTATTTGTGAAAGAGCATACATGAATTGGGTTCAACAAACAAACTAGTGACAAAAAAAATCTACAAATATAGTGATGTTTGGTGTACAATTTATGATCACCAAAGAATCCATTTATCATCGAGGGAGCTTGCCACACTAGTATGTACAAAAATATCAAATATATTCATCAGAACACGAGTAAATCATTGACAAGCTTAAACCAAATATCAAGAAGGATCAAATCATCACAGTGTCATATTAACACCCAAATCATGGAATTCATAGCACACACGAATAAACATACAAATATCCCAAATTACCTAACGAGAGCCAATGTTGTACTTAGATATTGAAGCATCCAAAGAGTTGTGTTCCTCAAAGTCAACAACAAAGAAGATTGAATCCAAAATATTATCATCAAATATTTCCAAAAAGAATCTAACTTTGATGGATTGATCATTTTTTGATGTGACAATATCATTCAAGGATTCAAACATCATATCACCTAGTGTCCTCAGTCTTATCTAATGGAAACAATTACAAAGAAATGTTTATTCTATTAGAGGAAGTTCTTCCTTATGCTTTGAGGATAATAATTTTTTAATAGGGAAATACTTGTAATATACCTAGGGTATATTACTAATAATCTAATAATGTATAAACATCTATTCAAAATATTTGTTACAATATTAACCTTTGTAACATTTTAAATCATCAAAACTATGCTGATTTAGGAATGCTTCTCTTAAACCCTTTTGAGCACATAAATAAATTTCTGAAAAAAAATGAAGTAATTCCTTACCTTTTCTAAGGTTCAATAGAGTAAATTTGTTCTCATTGGATGTTAACTATTGTCATCATCATCATTATAATAATTAGAAGTTATTTAAGGTGTAATAAAGTAGGTCATGTCATTTTCCAAAAAACATGACATATCAAACCTTACTAATATTTATACCTATTAATTATACATTCTCAAGTAGATACTCTTGTATAATATATTCATTAATAATAAACTATAATTCTACATTGTAATGTATTTTATGAATTTTTTATTAATAATTGTTCAAATCATAAAATTAACCACTAAATTGAAAGAAGGATGGACACCAATCCATTAACAATAACCAAGTCATCAAAAGGCACTGAGAAGAAAACTAAAAAGAATCACTAGACATGAAAAAACATAAGGAAACAAGGAAATCATGTTGCCACAATTGGAAGAATAAAACCCACATAAAGAGAATGAATAGATACACGAAATAGAACAAATAAAATAGGGCATGAAGATTACATCATTTTACAAGTCACATAAGGTCACTAGAATGTAGCGAGGAGGCTACCAACCATTCCAAGGTTACATGGTGTTTAGGGTAAAATACCATAGATTTACATAATATGGGTATAAAATCAAATTAACCTTAATTATGGATCAAGGCAAGCCTAAGGTACATTTGCTTGATCATCAAAATCACTATGACAAAAAAAATCTAAATATATTATGATTAAAAATAGAATTATATATAGAAGATACTTGATGATAATTTGGGCATGAAGAGAAGCAATGGTCTAATCTTTGTGCGGATTATGTTGAACTAACACAAAGGAGGTTACCACGATCTTGAGGGTATGAGATAAGTACTCTAACTATTAATGGAGGGCGAATTTTTGTCCTCATGTAAGGTAAAGGTTTTTCACGATAATTTACACTATGTATTTTTTTGGATTTTTTCTTTGTATTTAACTATTCTATTTATATTCAATTATTTTATTGTTAGTTTTATTTGTATTTGATTATTTTATTTATATTTATGAATTTGTTATGGAATTTTCATGCTATATAAGTATTTAAATAGATTTGTAGAATGTTGAGACTAATTTATAACCACCATCAAAGATATACAAGAACATTAGGAAACAAACACGAGACCTGATATAAACGCCAAATAAGTTCATACATGAAGTATTTTTCAATTAAATCAAGAAAAAACATTATTTTAAAGTAATTATGGAAAAGGTACTATTCAACTTGAACATGCTCGCATTTTTTAACAATTTATTTTCGACATTGCTCACATTTCCTATCACTAAGAAAGTAAATACAAACACAAAACAAATCAACGGAATAAAGTACAAATTAATACAAATAAAGGAATATGAGCTACTTTCAATCATTATTAAAACAAAAATAATCATAAATTAATGTTTACCAAGTTTGATATCTCAAAGATTTTTCGTTAGTTTTTGAATTTAAAACGCTGAATTGAACTGAACGATTAAACCAATTTCATTATTGAAATAATAATAAAATAATAGTTTGCTGCGATTGATACGTAACAAAGGTTTAATTTAACACGCATTTGTAACCTATGGAGGCATTATCGTTGTCACCGTCCTCATGAGAAGATTCCTTGAAATACTCTGCGACGCACAGTGCAACGTAAGCAAAACAAAATCTTACAATACGACGACCATTAATGTGGAGCATATTCCCAAATTCGAAATATATATATATGTATAATAAAATTTTTAATTTATTTTGGTGGTAACCTCTAAATATGCCGATAGGCGTCCTTCTATTGGAATCGATGGTTTAATGAGTCTTTTAATCACAATTTCAATTTTATGGTCTACAATGAAAGATGTTGACATATTCTTCCTCTTTCACTCAAATAAATGAATAGGATTTAATGTTCTTAACTTCCTTGTATTTATGAATGCATCTGTTTCCTTGTTTACTTTTTCACATTTACTTAATTTGATTAAAAAATTACTACCCTACTCATTGATTGCCATGTTTAATAATTAATTTGTATAATCAATCTCATTGCCACTTTCCAGTAATTAGCAGGGACGTTTATGGATGTGAAGGGTTTCAATGTTTGGCATTCTTTACAATTAACGCAACCCTAATTCATTTTAGTTAAGAGTTGTCACGTTCAATTTAGGGTTGCCACGTTCAATTTAGGGTTTGGATCAGCAAATTTGGTGAGCATGGGGCCTTCTAAAGAACCGAAACGACATAGAACCGAAACGACAGAAAAATCTCGAGCGAGTATCACTATTCGAAACCTTATCATGCATCACAGGAGTGGAAATAAATAAACACCTTTTTACTATTAAGTTTTCTACACCTGGCTTGTCGTTACATTTCAGAACCTTGCATCATGCATGAAGAGTGGAAATAAGTGGGCAGAAATGAATTATGAGCAGAAATTCCATCACCAAGAATTCCATTAATAGGACTAAATAACCTACAATTTAATTTTGATCACCATGCTATTACACAGGGAGGACGGAATTGTTTCTTGCTGTGACTTCTATTGTACAGAGGGAGGACTGAATTTGGAGAAGTATGCTGAGAAATTGTTGTGTGCAAAGACCGGAAAGCTTGTTGCTTGCTGCGACTACTATCGCATAGAGGGAGGACGGAATTGTTGCAGCACGAGAGGAGAAGCTTGCAAAGACCGGAAAGCTTCCATTCAAACATTTAGGTACGAACCGATTAATTATTCATTTGTTTTGTTTAGAATATCAACTCCTATCCTCAGTTCAAAGTGCGGTCGAATAGTATCCAGTTATGCTTATCAAAGTTTTATGTAACTAACCAATGCATGCATCAACGTCTAACCTCTAGACTGTCCCTTTAATTTGACCAACTGGATCTTTAAGTACCCAGTTGGTTTAAAATTTTGGGTTTTCGAGTGGTGTTCGTTCTGGAAAACGACTTCAATAAGTTTTTTTTTTTTTCATAAAGAAACAAAATTTCAATTAATCTCTCAATTCATTTGATACAACAATTTCAACCATTAAGAATTTAAATTCTGAATCCGTCCATATCTATAATTCTTTGGCGTTCAAACTTTATTGGTATTTAGATTTCGACTAGGAAGTTGAGGTCGATCCAGCAATTACTTTTGCGATCTTGAGTAGGTTATTACGCAATCTAGAAAGATTCTGATAGGAAGATCCAATCAACCCTTTTAAAATTCTGAAATTTTAATCTTAGTCATAGCAGATATAGCTAATAATTTTAGATCGTGAGAAAATCCATAATTGAAGATCATAATCAAGGTTCGCTTAATCATAAGTTAGCTCTGAGATTTATGAGATCTAGAAGTTCGGCACAACAAAGCAAGCATCGGAAACTCAAAACCTATTGGATCACTTTATTGACTATAATGTTGATAAGGTTTTAGCATTGCCTCACGGAAGTTTCCATGGCTGTTAATAGTTCTTCTATTAAAGGATAAGGAGAAGTAGCTCGTGGAAGACCCTCAGACTTACATTTGATATGGCAGCCGAATTGGTGTGCAAAAAAGTCATGACTATCGTCTAAGCCCATTACTTTTATCACATGTTATTGTTGCACTGCAAACGATAATATATGGCCTTCCAAACCAAAGGAATATAAGGGAATAACAATTAAAGATAAATGAACGTCTTGCCCTACCTTAGAAAAACCTTTCTTTCCACTGAAGGCTATTAACAGGCTCATAATGGTTTCTAAAGCCATCAATTTTACTCTAAATCATGCAAGTTAAGTTCTCTGACTAACAATATTTTAAGAAATTTTACTTGTATTTAAGGATTCATTTAAATTTATGGATATTTGGATGGGACTGATATATAGACGACCTCGCTGCCATTTGGACTTAAGATAATTTTGAAATTTTAAAAAATTCCAAGCATTTTATCGAATAACAGATGGATCTGCACTTGTGCACACTCATTTATTTGTTTTTATTGACTCGGATTCCCTCCACATTTTTAAATCAAATATTCAAAACCCTGGTGGAGGTCGGATATAATCAAGCTTTATTTTGTTTTATATATTTTTTCAATGGAGTTGTAGGGCGATACCTACAGGTTAACATAATAGATTTGTAATTTCTTTTTATATTTTATCATGGGTTTGAAACTTGTAGATTGCAATGATCTATTAATTTAATCCATTATTAGATAAGTATATACTTACAGATTGTAATGTTTTCTCAATTTGATCTAATATCTATAGATTGCAATTAATTTCATTCAAAAATTAAAAGATATAACAAATTCCAATAGTGTCATTTTGTATTTTGTGAACTATGATTCAATAAATGAGAAATAAATTTTAGTTATGCAGAAATGAATTATGAGCAGGAATTCCATCACGAGGAATTCAATTAATAGGACTAAATAACCTACAATTTAATTTTGAAAAATACGCCATCGATAAGAACACATTAACACTAAGTAAGATCACTCATGTATGAATCAATTAGCCTGCAATAAAATAATTCAATTTTATCACTGTAAGAGGGTTTCCATGATGGCACTATTTGTGAAAATTAAATATACTAATGCATAGGTGTTAATTGATCAAAGCATGACTAATACGATCATTCTGCACAATTAATCATTAATTGATATTAGGATTAATTGATATTAGGAGCCTGCTAGAAGCAAAAAAGAGTTACAGAACAAAGTATTTGGTCTACTGAGAATTCTGGGCTGCCCCAACAGAGGGGAAACCAGCCGAGTCAGTAGCCTAGTCATTTTAAACAAAGCAAAAACCATAAAGTGTATTGTCTAGAAACAGGGTGGAGCTCCAGCTGAAGCAATAGACAGTAAACCAGACTTCTAAACAAACATAAACTAGACACTTGGCACGTAACCTGGACAGGTGGCGTTGAGGTCGCCTGTCCAAGGTTCCTCCTCTACAATTGTTGTCCCGTCGCCCCACTGCATCTCGACCTCCTCCTTCTTCTCGTCTTCACGGTTGTGCCTCGCACTGTCTTGCTCAGCCACTGTTGCTCTCCCAATTACCTCTAGGGACGGTTCTGCTGCACCCTGCATGACTACATCTCCAGTCGTAGTGGCTGCGCCCTGTGCCTGCATTGGAGTCGCGCTCGTCGTTGCCTCACCATCGACATTGTTTGCAGCTACTCGGGTCGAGAGGAGGGTTTCATGCAGCGAGGAAAGGAGCTGGAGGAAGAGACTGACCTTATCATTCGACAGCTTCAATTGGAATTGCAGGTCCTCGACACCCTGGCGAAGCTAAAAAACTAGGCCATAGAGAATGCCCAATTTATCCTTACCCTGCTCGGTCGTGGTTGCGTCAACGGACAGGTTCCAGTGCTTCCAGAAGCACGCTTCGGAGGTGGCGGCTCTTCGCCTAAAGTGCTGGGGAAAGCCAAGCTCTGAGTGGGATGCGGTTCAGTCCCGGAGGGAGCAAAGAGTAAGCGCAGTGAAGGATAAGGCGACCGGGGGATCAATTCCAGGGAGTTCATGCTTGCAGTCGGCGGAGGTGGAGGAGTGTGGTTGGGTTGCGCCTCCTGGAGGGGACAGGAAGGTGCAGGGGGAGACCTATCACGCGCGAAGAAGGAGGGTCGCCGAAGCTTCCATGGAGAACCCCTCTGTGGTTTCCCTCTCAGGCCCCTCCTGTGCTTGGGTATCGTGTTTATGCAGCGGAGGTCGCAGTAATGGTCGCGGTGGGGTGCCTCCAGGGACCAGTTAGACGCCGGCCATGGACGCGGGGGAGGAAGCTCTCCTAGCCACCAGCAGAAGCATTGACACCATAAAATAACAACGGAGGAAATCACCTGAGCCATATCAAAATGCAGAGGTCGAGGCCAATAAACACGCCCTCCCATCACCATTAGAGCTCCATTAATATTCCTGGAGGGTGGCGGACAGAGGCAAGGGCCCGTCACGTGGCTCCGTGCCTCGTTGGAACCCTTCTTGTTCCTGCCTTCGCCAGCTGCCCCTCACTAACACCCCATCCGGGGGGAATGTAACATCACTTTACATTTGTCTAAATTAGGATTTCTGAAAATTAGGGTTTCTGTTAGGGTTTAGACTCAATCTTAGCAAGCAAGCCGCCTATAATACTTTTGAGATGTTACATTTTTTTAATTTTGAATTTAAGAAAATTAGGGTTTATATTGGGGTTTATGGTGGAAGACCTTTATGACATTTTCAATCGAAAATATTTATCAAATTTAACTTATAAAAAATTAGATATTTAGGTTAATAATATTTAAAATATTAAATATTGATATTTTATTTATAAATTTTAACTTATAAAATATTAGATATTTAGCTTAATCATATCTAAATTATTTAGCTTTTAAATCTTATCTAAAATATTAATATTGAGTATTAAAGATTACCACATTAAGTAAAATATTAATATTGAGTATTAAAGATTGCCATTTAATTTATAATTTCTGAAAATTAGGGTTTATATTAGGGTTTATGGTGCAAGACTTTAGATGACATTTTCAATCGAATGATATACCCATTCAAGAACATATGGCTTTCTTTTAACCTTACTCATGTGTTATGTTAATTGAAGACTTTTAATGTTTTATTAAATATTTAACCTTCTAATGTATGAATGCATTGACCAAGATGGATGGCTTAAGAGTTGATCAAATAGAAAAAATATTATTATGATTGTGTACCCAATAGAGTTAACATTTGAGAAATTCAAACATTTGGTAAATATTACTATCTTTGGTCAAAATTCAAAGATACCAATATGTGAATAATGGTTTTTCAAAAGCATACAAAAGTTTATCTTAACTGCATTTTCTTTTTTCCTTTTCGTCTTCATGTCAATGCTTCTATGATTCAATTTTTTTCATAGATATGTTTTTATTCATTATTGTCATAATTTATGATTTTGTTTCTGTTTTTGTCTTTTAGTCTTTGTTATGAAATGGTCCAATTAATTGTGCATTTTTTTTCAATGCTCAAATGCCTATGAATCCGACCATCTGGAGTTCTTTGCCATTTGATATTTTGCAAATGGTGTTTATATGGATTCCTTTATCAGTTTTGACTAAGTTTAGAATTGTTTCTAAACGCTGGAAGGACGTTTTAGAAAGCCAATCTTTCTTGTCACAATGCAACCAAATTTCCATGAATGAATTTGGATTTCTTAGCCCTTTCTTCCATGATCGAAAAAATGATTTCCTTGGAGAATACCTTAATCAAGATTGGCACATTTCTTGTTTTCTTGTGTCGTTTATGGATTCTAGATACACAGTTGAGTGTACAGTTGGATCCATGGTTTTGCAATCTTTTCCAACAAAATACTCCCATTGCAACAATTATTTTGTGATGAATCCATTTACCAAGGCCTTTAAAAATATTGGTTGTATATCGGTTGGATATTGTGGTTTCTTTTCACCACTGCAAAATGCGACTACCAATAAATATGATTGGGTTGTCTTGAAACATGTTTATAAAAGGATGCAGTTGAAGTATTACATTTGTAGCAACCTTGATAGGGTGTGGAGAACTACAGAACTTCCTTATGGTGGCACTACACCCCCTAAGGATGCAGTGTTCTATAAGAATAAACTATTTTTGTTGTATTTAGACAAAGATTATGAAGAGTACCCTCACTATGGGTACACAATCTATTGGTTGGATGTTTTCAAAAATGAATGGGGGTTTTCATTTGTTTCCATAATAAACATACAATGTATGTCATTAGAATTATACAATAACCAGCTAATATGTCTCATCAATGATGGTTCAACCTCTGTATGGTCAATTGAGGAAGTTGAAAATTTCCAGTTTGGTCAAGACTGTTCTGAATAAAGATTAGACTATTTTGAGGATCATTGGGGATTCAAATGGACCTTATTGGAAGAAATTTCTATAGATATAAATAAAAAATGCCCCGGTTATCTTCCATTCTGAACATTGCATGGGACAATTCTTATGTGCAATTACAACAACATTCCCTTCATGTTCTACAATTTGATTACTAGGTTGTGTATTCCTATTGCTATCGATAATGTATCCAATGAACAGAGCTATGGGTTCAACTTTTCTACAATTGAGAATTTCAATGATCTGATTGAAAGTGGTTATGTTTTTCCACTTATTCCAAATATCAACTCTATTGATGACATTCCACCATTGGGCATCGATATGATGTAATAGGTTGTTAGGCATCCTTTAAACATTTATTACTATATTTTAAACTTGTTTTTCTCTATTTAATAATGTTTTCTCATTGGGAATATATATATGGTTCTAGCATGTTATTAGAATTTTTATATTCATATCTTTATATTTTGATTATATAATTTTAAATATTTTTTCTAATTTTTTTTTGCATATAATTTTACTTTTCCCGGTTAATATGCATCGAAATTTTAATCTGTCCTCTACTACACTTGTTATGGTTATATAGTTATTAAAATTTTACTTCTAACTTTTTTCCATGTGTGCTTCATTATTGTGTTCATGTGACTTACTATATATTCAAATCTGTCAAAATATGTTATTTTTTAGTGTGCTATTATTTCCATAAAATGTGTTTCTCTATATGAATATAATTTATATTACTTTAGAAATCTTAAAATTATGTTATTGTTTGTATGAAGTTGTGGAAATGCCCACTAAAGGAACAAGTAATTGTTCTACCAAATGCAATAGATCACCGACATCACGTGACAGGGATAATGAACTTCGTCGTTTACAATATCAACAAAACAAAGATGCAATAAATGAACGTAGAAGGATTCTATATTGTAGAAGGGTCACGGAAAATACTATTGAAATAGATTTTCCCATTAGCCGTAAGTATCGTAGTTTGGTATATATCATGCAAAGAACATTTCCCATCAATGTTTCATTCCTAGAACCTTTTCATAATCCTACTATTTCAACTATTCCACAATATTCTAACAACCTTAATTTTATTGGGGAAACTTATCATATTTCGGAAGATCATCATGTGCATAGGCTATGTACGAATGAAAACCTCCATACTTCAACCAATGGAATTGCAAGTTTAGATCATGGAGTAACGACACAAAACATGCAGGATCGAGTTACCAATGTCATTCTAGAAAATGTGCCATCTACTGAAGTGCCTGTTTGTCGTGCGCTTGCTCGTTTGCTGGAAAATTTGCGAACTCCTCATCCTAACATTGGTTCTTCCTTTCACAACCCTCATTCTGAAGAAAATGTTGCACCACCAATAGAATCAATCATCCCACATACTATTCCACTTGGAACAACAAAGGTATTTCAACCATCATTCATGATGAGTATATTTGAACTTCTTTCCCTTTATTGCTGACTTTAATCATTTTTTTTCTTTACTCAGGACATTGTTCACTCCAATAGAGGTATAGAAATGAACTTTTTTCATCTTGAAAAAGATCATGTTACAATTCAACAAGAAGAATCTCATTGCCTCCCTTCAAATATTCCTAGACCATCTAATTGACAACCAAATGTTGATGTTGTATGTATTTGATTTTCTATTCTTTTTTATTTACAATTAGACTCCTCCCTTTTCACACTTTGATGGAAATTTAACGTTTACTATATTTTATGACCAGGACACCATTCAATGCAATCAAGATAGAGAAATGTACTCCATAAATTTAATGGAAATACCAGTTGGAAGTAATAGGCCCAATCCACCTGTTGAAAATTTGGGTGGACCCTCTCACACTGATGAAGATGAAGTAGATTTTAGAGGTCATTTTACTCTTCCCATTGCTTTTCAACATGATCCCATGCCTAATGGACATATACAGTTTCATCCCCGCATGATTTCAGTACATAAAAAATTTCAAGCGAAGATAGATAACCTCTACATTGCTCAAATGTGCCATGTTTGCCACGAATCATATCCTGGAATCCAAGTTTTGATGGGGTCTGAAGGACCTATTTGTAAAAGGTGTAAGCCGGAGAGAGGTTACCATCGTTTTTCTCGATGGAATCACATGGATCCTGGTGAGAAACCTCATGTTCTAAAAGTACTTACCCAAGTTGAAGAGATGCTCATAGCACATGTAAATCTTATATTGCAAGTAACCCATGCTCGTGGTGGGAAATATAAATATAGTGGCCACACTATCAACTTTCCACAAGATATTTCTATGATTGCTAGAAATCTTCCACGACGTGTTGAAGATCTTGACTTCTTAATTGTGAGGAGACGTGGTGCCCAATCAAATATTATGAATTTTATGTCAAGAGATCATGGGTCATGAATGCATTGTATTACAAAATTCAAATGGACAAATTTTATCAAGATGTTCAAATTGACATGGACTCAGTTAATACTCTATCAAAAAACCCAATAGATGTGTCAACTAGGCTTAAATTTGTTGATTGTGATATTGAAGAAACATATAATAATGTTGCTGACATTCAAGGGTTTCCTGCTAACCGTTTGCACTCTCATCCTTTATCTTTTTGTTGCTCGCCTACCAAATGAACGTAGAGAAGCGGAAGAAATAAGAACATTTATTGAAAATGTTGAGTCTTCACCTATTCAACCAGTAGACTCGCCAGATATTGGTTCATCTCCAATTAATGAATATAATACTGAAGGGTTATTAGACATGGAATTCCCCACATTATTCCCTACTGGTGAGGCTGATTGGTTGCATCCATTTATTTGTAACTTTCAACTTCATGAATATGGATTGCACCTGCTTAGATACTTTGATCAGATATTTGGAAGCCATCCTCGCTTTCGATACTTCTTATTAAACATGATAATGCGACATCGAAGCCAAGCTACTGCTACATTTTTTGTAAAGAAAAATATACATGATAACTCCCCAACAAAAATTGAAGCATTGCATCAACAACTCTTAGATTTACGTGATAATAAGTTGGCTGAGCATCTTATGTGTTTTGGTTCTTCACTCAGAGGTACAAGGGCCTATTGGACAAAGTGTCATACTAAACTTACTGACATGATTACTCAATTGGGTTGTCGAAATTTGTTTTTTTCTTTGAGTGCAGCTGATACAAAGTGGCCAGACTTGCATAATGTCATGCCTAGAAATGAAAATTCCCATGGTTCAAATCATCGTTTAAAAATTGAGAATGTTATCAGGTACCCCCATATTGTTGCAATGTTTATGCATCATAGATTCAATATCTTTCGAGAAGAAGTCATCCAAAAACATTTTGGAGATAAAGACTTTTGGTATAGGTTCGTGTTGTCATATTTATGCTAGAAAATTTTCCTGTTGTTTTTCTACTATATATACTTACTATATATTATTTTTTTTTAGATATGAGTGGCAACATCGAGGATCAGCTCACATCCACGGCTTCTTATGGTTGCAAGGTGCTCCAAACATGGGAAGATTAGATTGGTCTAATCTTTCAGATGTGCATGTAGCAAAGACATATTTTGATAGATATGTAACAGCATGGAATCCATGTGACATGCATTGCCAAAAAATAATGGTTCCTCGAAGCATCAATGATGACCCCTACCTATT
>JASDQU010440016.1:90506-104742 GCA_032191745.1 Picea mariana | reverse complement strand
CAATGTAAAAAGTTTTTTTTAGTGCATTGTTGCACATAATGCAATGGTGAGTAATGCACGGGAAGTAGTGGTAATGTCACACTTAGTGAGCAATGCACATGAAGTAGTGGTGATGTCTATTAGTAGATGTGGTGCTGGTGTTGCACATGGAAATGAAAAGTACCAAAAATCCTTAGTCATCTAATAACAAGTAGGATAAAGGAAGATAATAACAAAGAGGATAATGAAAACGGCTGAAAACAAACTAGAAGGGTGGGTCGTAATTTTCAATGTTATATAAGCATATATTACACGTATAATTAGGTTTTCTCATTAACTAAAAGACGATTGGTCATTAATTAAAATCCAATCTATCTATTGTATAGACAAMAATGATGGCGAATAGATGATCCAATCTATCTATTGTATAGACAACAATAACACTTCGTGAGTATATAGAGTTTATGCAATTCTGGGACAAATATAACATGTTTAATATATTTTTACAAATTGGTGATGAATGAAAATAAAAGAATCATAGAATAAATGAAATTAAATATTGGTATAACTTAATTACACTTATCGGCATTATCTATTTGAAATTATTCCATATTTAATGGCAGTTTGTAATGTCCGCACAATATCAACATTCACATGAACAAATAAGTAATTTTCTTATGTAGTTTTCAATAGCCACAATAATTCAACGATTCTCCTTAACGCATAAGGAATATTGCCAATATAGAGGGTTGACATTAATGAGATAATGTTTGATGGTTTTTTAAACCTAACGGTACAAAAACAATTGACATTTAAAGAGACAAAGTTCTATTGCTTTTTCAATCAAAGGTTCGACAATCCAACACTTGATTTAAGAAATAAATGTAGTTAGGCAGAAAGGCTGGAATTAATGGGCGATAGATTAGCCAGCCTACATCACAAGTATCCACGTAACTCTCTCACTCTCCGACTCAAGATCCTTAATATTGGATTGCGTGTGAGTTCCTTTTTTGTAATATTGTGTATAGCATATAAAATACTTATATGAAAATTATTGTTTCAAAGGAATTTTCAAACTCCGATTTTAAATTATTGAAATCACATTAGAGATATTAATGTGGACTAAATTTATATGATTGGAATATGTTATTATTGTATAAAATTTTCATAATGGAGTTAAAAAAACCATCTCCACTTTCAAAATTTACCAAAAAAAAAAAAAATTAATTTTTTATCAAATTGTTACCCAAGAATAACCACCATTTATTATACTATTAAATCATTATAAAATTATTAAAATTTTCATCAAATTGTTACCCAAGAATAAGCACCATTTATTATACTATTAAACCATTACAAAATTATCTAGCTAATAATAATTGAATTGGAGATTCATTATTGAATTGAAGAGTTGTATGATGGAACAAACTTGGATACAAACTTAAAAATAAATGTTGTGGATACTACATCGATGATGCAGGGGCATCGCTCCACCTTAGCAAAGCGTCAGAAAGACAGTGCATCAACATACTTGGAGGGAGCGGATCCCAAAGAAGGATGCTCCAATCCTTTCGAATTTTGAACTTAAATTTAATTTTTTAATGTAACTCAATGTAGTTTAGTCTATAAATCTCAAGGAATGATGCCCATGTGTATTGTATAGGTTGCATGTGAAGTCGTCTTTAATGGATAACAAGTAGATAGGTTTAGGTCTGATTCAGACTAGTTATCAATTAAATGTAATTGATTGTAATTTAATGCGAGTAGGTAGCTGGAGGGAAGGATCGAGAAGCCCATATTTTGTAAAAAGGATCTTTGTATCAAAAATTTAGTTAGTTGGTTGTTACCTCATGAGAAGAGCAAGAGAGGAGAGGAGAAGAGTTGAGACTCAGTTGCAGCCTAGTCTTGTACACAATGTAAAAATAACATTCAACATTAATACAAAGAATAATTTTTCCTTCCCATGAGGTTTTTGTGTGTTGTTATATTTTCTTTCTGAATGTTTCTGAATGTTTAATGAGTGTTTATGAATTATATTAGATGAATGTTATATTCCCTTTGTAAAAATTAGATAGATTTCCATATCTCTATAGTTTTGTGAGTGTTCTGGGATCTTAGACTTGTACAAGGAGTGCACTTGAAGTCTGTTTCAATTTCAGAGAGGAGCGTGACAAGTGGGCTCACTAGAACAAGATTAAAGATCAGAAGGGAAAGTTGTCCCAGGAAGACACACCAGAGTTACTGAACACTCTGAGGAAGCTCTGCAAGGAGTTTGTTGAGAACGTGCAAGGAGTGCATGAGGAATCAGATTTGATTTATGTGAGGACAGAGTTACTGAACACCCTGATAGATGGTGCAAGGAGTGCATAGAGCCATGTAAAGAGTGCATAGATAGAGTGATTTTCAGACTCATTTGTTTAGGAGAAACAATTCAAGGTTCATGTACAAATTGGTGCAAAGAGTGCATAGTCACCGAGAGAAGGGTAAAGCTAAATAGGGCCCATGTAAGGTGTGCATCAGGCCAACACTGAGCTAAATGTTGAGGAATTGAGTCAGTGAATCACAAGGAGTGCTTGAAAAGACCTAGTAGACCTTCAAAGTCTTAAGGAGAATAAGGGTTAGAGTTGTGTAAGGAGGACCTAGAAATATTTCTCCAAGTATGAGGTTTCACAGTCTTTAGAGGAGTCCAAGGAAGGGATTTGTGGCTTCAAACACCTCACGAAGTCAAGCTCAAGAGGAGTAGAATTTTTTTCCCCAAAGCACAAGCCAAGGCTGAGTAGACATCCTTGCAGGAGAAGTTCAAAGGCTGATCCATTTTAAAACTCGAAGAAATCCTTCATTCAGAATTATACAAAATGGATCCAAGAACCAAAATGGGTCCAAGAAGGCTTAAAAATCAAAGTTCTTGGAATCGGACGAAACCAACGTGGCCATACAATGATTTCCCCAAACGGACACCGTATGTGGAAGTTATCACGTTCTGATCAAATTTCCAAACAGGCAAAATTTGTGCTAACTGTATAGTCCGTAAAATCCATACAGTGTTGACGTGGAAGATGACCGTACAGTGACGTGGCAGGTACATTGGCATGCTCACTAGGCATGTGTTGGAAGACAAGTGGGTGAATCGAATCTTGACACGTGTCATTGTTGTCTCCATATGTTACGGTGCCATGTGGCCTAGTCATGGGATTCCACGTGGCACCCTTCTATTGCTTGGCAGTTGGAAAATTTTTATATGACTCCATAGGAGTCGAACCTGTGACCTCCCGACAGTGGGGAGCACTTTGGCAGGGCTGGGCTACCATCCTGCCCACGGTGTTCCTTTATAAATATGGTCTAAAGTTTGTATTTGAACTGCAAACAATGCAATTTCTGCAGAGAAAAGTTTTGGGGCTTAGCACCAGCCCCTGACGCTTTCACCATTCCATATACCCATTACATATGACCCACTCCTTTATAATTTGGCAGCAGTCTAGGGGATAAGTCGCTGTCGACGATGGCCAACCCCATTCGACTAGGTGTTGGAGACCAAGACAGATGCATGCAAGTTAGGGTGTGTCCATATGTGCCAACACCACATGACCAGGGGCACAAGGTAAAGGGGTCAAGATCGGGGGATAAGGACCAGCGCCAGGCAACCCAGGGCCATATGGAAGCTCGCATGCGACCAAGGGTCTGGATGAAGGGGTTTGCACTCAATTTTATCCCATTTTTTTGGTTTTTAACTATATGTTATGATTTTTAGTGAATTTTTACCTTGTTTTGGGAGATTTTGGCCATTATTGGATGATCTGGAGCCCTTTTTTAGGCCAAATCTTGGGAGGAAGTTGGGAGGTTGTTGCCAACTTAATACCTATTTAAACCAAAAGTTCTTGGTATCTTTAGGAGGTTCATAGAAGGAGAAATGTTGATTAAATTGATAGTTAAAGCCAATTTTATACAGGGAAACTATTGTGGAGAGCAACTTTGCCAGCAATTTCTGGGAGTTTCGATCATCTGTTTTTAGTGCCATCAGTTGTGCTGGGTTCTTGAGATCTATAATAACACATCTAGATCATTTTGTAATCCATTTGACATTTTTATGATGTATGTCTTAGGCTTTGAAGAGAAATAAGAAAGCCTCACCCACTAAGACAAAGGCTCGGAGGCCTAGGCGATATTGCCAAACTTTGTTAACAACTTTATTCTTATGGTTTTCTGATTCTTTGGGTTCATTTCCATATTCATATATCTTCTAATAGTTTCTATGCCAAACCTTTAATTCTTCCTTTTTCTTCAAATTCCTAAATGGTTAATGAATTCATTCTTTAAAAGATCAACTATAGTCTTTAAAATATCTTTTCATATCAAGTGGTTTCAGAGCAAGTTGACAGTTGGTTTTTGATTTTGCATGATTACCAGGAAAAGATGAATCGTGGTGAAGGCAAGCTTTTTGAAGAAAATCTTGAGATTGGATCGAGAAAGAGAACTTCTCAAAGTGAGAAGATGGCATCAAAAGAGGGACTTTCCCATGATGAGATAGAGTTTTGAAAGACCTTCTTCACCATGTCGGAGATGATGAAGGTTTTATATGATGATTACGTGGAATTGAAGGGACTAGTTCTAGGTGAATCTTCAAAGGAAAAAAGTGAAGAAGAAGAGGATCAGCCTAGACATCCTCCTTCACTTCCTTCTTCTCCACCAAATTCTTCTTCTTCAAGTACAAGTTCCAAATCCACCACAATAAAAAATTCGCATAAAGATAAATAGGATATTCCTTTACTTAATCTTGATGTGAAATTTGAATTACCCATGTATGATGGTGAAGTCAATGCATAGATGCTTGATAACTAGGTCAGATAGATGGAAGTTTATTGCAGTGTGAAACAAATCAAATATGATGCAACTTGAATCAAATTGGCATTGCTTCAACTTGCAGGCGCATCACTCATCTGGTGGCAAAGCAAGTTGTAAAATGGAATGCAACAAGTGGGTAATGTATTTCAATCATGACAAGCTTTTGTTTCTGCACTTAGAAAGCAATTTTGTCCTTTGGGTTATAAAGAGAAGGATTTAATCTTATGGCAAGGTCTTAAACTAAGAAAGGGACAAACAGTGCAAGAATACACAGATGAATTTTGTAGGATGGAATTAATGTAAAAGGGAAAACATGAGTTGGTGTATCAGGAGAATTGTCTTCAAGAAAATAGGCCAAAAGGAAGTGGAATGGCAATAAGGAAAATTCTGTGGCAAGAAAGGAAGAGAAGCTCTCTTGCAATCATTGCAAGAAACAAGGGCATGATGATGAATATTTCTGGAAATTGAATCCCGAGAATAGACCGAAGTGGTACAAAGAGAGGAAAGGGAGGAAAACAATTGTAGCATCATCACGACCAATAGACTTGGGATAAGATTCAGGTGATGAATTGAAAATCATAGTAGTTGGTTTGACAAGTAAAATTGGTGATGGATTTTATTCTATAGGTGAATTGTTTCACATAAGGGTCATAATGAGGCATATTAAGGTCGACACATTGATAGATAGTGGATCTCAATCTAACTTTATTTCATAGGAAGTCGTTAAACAATTGGGATAGCACTCAGATGCATCATAAACCTTACTCACATAAATGGATAAGCAACAACCATAAATTGCACATAACAAAGCAATGCAAATTGAAGTTTGTAATTTGATCTAAGTTTGTGGATGGGGTAACATGTGATGTGGTGACACTCAATGAATGTGGAATGGTATTAGGAACTTCATATTTGTATGATCACAAAGAAATCTTCTACAGGGAATAGAATCAATATTAGTTAATCAAAGAAGGTAATGAATATGTGGTACATGCTCATCACTTAAAAGAAAATCAATCTCTTAAAAAATGGAACAATTAAGGAAGGCAACTCACGAAATAAACACACCTACAATTGTGCCAAATCAAGCAATTCATCTTAAGCATGAACATGAGATGATTGTACAATGGAAGTTCAATCATAACTTGCTTTGGGATAACCTAATGTCGTGCAAGTAATACAAACATATTGGCTCATTTGTAGTCATATTTCTAATGTTATCATTGTTAATGTTGTCAACATGGATGATAGTGGCTTCAGTAAGATGTGACAGAGTACAAGTGGCTAACAATATACTATCAGTTTTCATGGTTGTTTTAAAATTGATCTTGATAAGACAGGTGAACAGGAAAGAGCTTAAATATAGAGAATAAGTTGAGTGGCATATCCCGCACTTGATGATTGGTTAGTATCCTTTTGGAGGAAAAAAAGGTCTTACTAGGGAGGTGTGATCCAAAATGGATCCAAGAACCAAAATGGGTCCAGGAAGGCCTAAAAATCAAAGTTATAGGAATCAGAAGAAACCAACATCATTCCATCTGTCTTATGGCTTTGATTCTGGCCATATAGTTTTTCCTCAAACAGACATCGTATGCGAAAGTTATCGCGTTCTGATCAAATTTTCAAATAGGTAATTTTTTTGTTGACTCTACAGTCCATATAGTTTGTATAGTGTTGACATGGCAGCTAACCACACATTTTGTATGGCTGTACAATGACATGGTTGGTGTGTTGGCATGATGACTGGGCAGGTGGGTGAATCACATCTCGACATGTGTCATTTCTATGGGAAAATGTTATGGTGACATGTGGCCCAGTCGTGGGTTGCCACGTGACCCAGTTGTGGGTTTCCAGGTGGCCCAGTTGTGGCTTTCCATGTGGCACCCCTCCGTTGGTTAGTAGTTGAATTTTTTTGATATGAATCCATAGGAGTCGAACCCGCGACCTACAAGAAGGGAGGACCGCTTTGGCAGGGCCATGCTACTAGCCCACCCATGGTGTTCCTTGCTAACTATGGTCTAAAGTTTTTATTTGAATTGCAAACAATGTAATTTCCATAGAGAAAAGGGTTAGGGCCTAGCCCCATCCCCCGACGCTTTCAACATTCCATACGCCCATTACATATGACCCATTCATTTATACTTTGGCACAGGTTTAGGGGATAGGTCCTGGTCGGTGGGGGGTAGCCCTGTCCAACTAGGGGTTGGAGTCCAGGGGCCAGCAATGGATGCGTGTGAGGAGTTAGGGCATGTCCATATGAACCAACACTACATGACGAGGGTCGTAAGGTAAGGCACTGGAGATTGGGAGCTAAGGACTAGCGCTAGCCAGCCCAGGGCCATATGGAAGCTTGCATCTCACCAGGGGCCTAGATGAAGGGGGATGCACTCGATTTTAGCCCATTTTTGGGTTTTTAACTTTATGTTATGATTTTTAGTGGATTTTCAGCCTGTTTTGGGACATTTTGGCCAGCATTGGATCTAGAGCCCTTTTTGAGGCTAGATCTTGGGAAAAAGTTGGGAGGTTGTTGCCAACTTAAAACCTATATAAAACAGAGGTTCTTGGTAGCCTTAGGGGGTTCAGAGAAGGAGAAATTCTAAGGAAATTGACAGACAACACCAATTTTATGCAGGGAAGCCATTGAGGAGAGCAACTTTGTGGGCTTCAATCATTCGTTTTTAGTGTCGTCAATTGTGTTGGGTTCTTGAGATCTAGAAGAACACAATGAGATCAGTTTCTAATCCATTTTACATTTTTCTAATGTACTTTTGAATCTTTGAAGAGAAATAAGAAATCCTCACCCACTGAGAAAAAGGCCCAGAGACGTAGGCGATATTGTCGAACTTCGTTAACAATTTTGTTGTTATGGTTTGTTGATTCTATGTGTTCATTTCTAGATCTATATATCTTCTTATGGATGCTATGTTAAATCTTTAATTCTTCCTCTTTCTTCAGATTCCTAAATGGTTAATGAACTCATGCTTTAAAATCTCAACCATAGTCTTTAAAAGATATTTTCAGATCAAGGAAAGCATAGAAGCTGCAGAGAGGAGCTACAGGAGCCATTGTATTGGCTACATGAGAAGATCTAGACCATCAAAATCTAGTCCAGCAGAAGGGGTGACGTGCAAGGGAGAAGGACAAATCTCATCTGTTGAATCTAGGCGTAAGCTAAAACGACCGTCGGATCCAGGTAAGTTGCATGGGGTGTAACCCTATAGATCCTTCGTACTTCGGAAGTATGGATTTTTTCCATACTTAGGAACAAAGGAGAAAAGGTTCCCGAAGTCCTGGGAGCCCAAAGTAAATATGAACTGTTGGATCGAGTGAACATATGTTAGTAGATTGTTGAGCTTGGAATCCTGGCAATCTAGGAGATCACATGTGCTAATGGTTTCAAGGTTCCCGAAGTTTTGAACAGTGGAGAAGATCCTCACCGTTGATCGGGAGGAGATATGTGGTAGGAGATCTGTAGGTCTGAAGGTATAGCACTCCAGAGGAATTAGGGTTTAGTGTGAGCTGAAAACTCCCGAAGTCCCGAGTCCCATAGTAAATATTGACCATTGATTGAAGAGGGACACATGGATAGTAGATATGAACTTCGTTAGTTCATAGTTTAGGGAGAACTAAGTGTAGTGTCGTGTGGACTCCAAAGGCCCGAATCCGAGAGTCTCAGGGGATAGATCCCAGCTGTTGATAGGAGAGTACACATGGTGCCCGATCCAACAGTCTAAAGGTATATCACTCTCGAGAAAAGGGTTGAGAAACCACCTTGGAGTGAAGACGCCCGAAGTTCCAAAATGCAGAGCTCATCNTGTAGACGAAGGGGGAGGAACTCCAACAATTCAGCATTGAGCAGATATAAAGGTTTGCATTGCATAAATTCTTGAACACACGAAGTCTGAAATAAATCTGAAGCATCCATCTGTTGAGGCATGTGGTTCGTCGATTTGGGTCCTTGGCAAGTTCAGAGGTCCAATGCTCTGGAAGATTGAAGGTGTTAGACATTCGAAACTCCCGAATCCTAGAGTCCCGGAGTGGATCATTTTTGTTGGCTAACAGGAAGGCATGAGCTGTTGATTGGTTGTTGTGTGTTTATTTTTCAGTCGGGTACTATGGGAGACCAGTGGAGAGGTGCTGTGCAGTGGAATGCTATGAAGCCCAGAGCACGAAGTATTTAGAGGACATTGATTTGAAGTGGACGTAGACTGTTCGATCTGCTAAGCACTCTATAAGTCTGGTATTTTGTGATTTCACGAGTTTGGAGGAATAGGAGTGGACTGGTGTTGAAGCTCTCGAAGCCCGAAGCTCCAGAGTTTCGAATTAATTCCCTTTGGTTAGCGCATGGTTACAGCCTATGTTCATATGGGGTTTTAGCCAAAATAAAAGGGGCTTAGGGAAAGTTTCCAAGGGGTTCAAACGTGTACAAATATGTGCCCAAGAAGAAATTAAGGACCTGTGTTTGATTTTGGGGGTTCAGCGGGAGTCTGAGGGCTGATCTAGCTCTGATTTTGAATGGTCCTAGACCAGAAGATCGCGCGAACCCTAGGAGTGGGTGGGGTCTGCATCACTTGACCTCATTACAAAATTATATAACATGAATGGGAAGATTGAAATCATAAATGATAATATCATTCAATGTCTGAATCTTCCATTTATGATTCCATATAAAAGTATAATTTTATTTAATCTTGGCAGTTATCTAAGAGGAATAGAGAAATAAAATTTGGATTAGAAAATGTCTATTTGGGTCACCATTACCATTACCAAGTTACATTTTGGACATGATTGACATGCTACATAAGAAAAAACCATGGGCTCTTTGAGCACGATGTGGAAAGGATGGTGTTATCTCTTTGCATGGTGATGGTGGGAAGGATGGGTATCCACAGTTGCACTATGATTACTTTTTCTATGTTTCAAAAACAAGAAGATACCCTTACTCACACTCCATACCCATCTAAACTAATCCAATTATATAATTAGATATTTATTCCTTGTAATTCCATTACTCACACTTCATACCCATCTAAACTGACCCAATTATATAATTAGATATTGAGTCCTTGCAATTGTGTGTTTTTGCTTTTTCTTTTGATGGAATTGTTGGAACATATAATTCCTCCTTATCTAATATACTTGCTAATGTATTGAGAGGTAGAGTTAATCTCTACGTGAGTTGTGTGATCCTATTATTAAGAGGTTGTTAGAGAGTTGGATTTGTGAGATCCTTGTTTGGTGTGTGGTTGAGATATTCTCTCAACCTGCCCAGTTATATTTAGAATAAGTTAGATCTGATAACAACCTGTACACTCTATATAATAGAGTCCATTGTATTGATATTGTAAGTAATTGAAGATTTGTTTATATCACTCTACTCTCCCATTTTAACATGGTATCAGAGCATCAGGGCTGGGCGTGACTCCCTCATAGGAGTGCCCAGAAATATGTGGAGAGTAGAGTAGATAATTTCTGAGAGCTTAACACTGTGACCCGCCATTGTTTGTGAAGACATTTTCCATCATTACTGGAGTTTGCAATCATTGCTGGAGATAGCGTTGATACTGTTATCTAGAGTGACGTGGGAGAGAGTTCTACATTCCCTCTAGCTACGTGTTGTAACCGCCAGCTTCCTTCGCTGCTATTTGCACTGTAAAAAGCATTTTATGTTCCTTCACTCCCCGTTGCATTCACAACCTGAGTGCTAGTATTTGAGTGTTGTCAAGTGAATATATAGATTTTTGTTACCGAGATCGTTGGGATTTGAGGAGTGACCGCGATTTCCAGTCTTTGGGTGCTGCGACTTGAGTTCATACCCTGTGGCTTGTGCGCTGTCTACATAGCTATGTGTACATAGTTGTGTGTGAGAGTGGGAAGGGTTGGAAAATACCTAATAGTGTGAGTCTGTGGAGATCATTGATATCATCTTGTAGTTTTGCGGTTCTCATGGCATTATGTCTCCATTTCTAATGAATTTTATGCTCGATGTGAAGGAATCATATCCTATCCATGTGTAAGAGGTTTCAAGTTAGAGTATCGTAACTGAAAAATGGTGAAGGAAATAGTGAACGTTGGATTTAGATTGGCGGCAGTGGCATGTATTTGTATTTGGATGAGCAGTTACATGGCATTTTCACAAAATTCAGAGCCGTTGGCTGTCCAGATCAGCTGCAGTTCATGGGAGAACATGTACACCCCCGCCATTATAGCTGTTTGGAATCTCTAAGATTTCTATTCGGGAATGACGTGAACCGGAGCCACAAGCACAACATGTAGTTGGTTGAGTGGCTCCAGGCGAATGCGATTGAACTGTGGGCACGAAACGGCGGGGCAGATCATTTTGTAGTAATGGGACGCACAACCTGGGATTTCTATTGATCACTCAATAGGCATGAGTATTTCTGTTGATGATGGCATTCATCCTACTGCTTCTCTTTCTGATTTAGCGAAACTAAAACCTGCATTTAAGAAGGGTGGAAGCACCACTGCTGGAAATTCAAGCCAAGTAAGTGATGATTGTTGGTGCTTTGACACCAATTGGTGCCCAAACAGAAAATAACCTACTAGACTATGCATGGTGAAGGTGATCCAGTCAAACTACAATTGCTGAGTAAAGGATTCGTAAAGCGAGAGAATGTTATTGTTGGAGTTTGTTGTTGTTCGCGCCATTACATGGAGGTGTTATAGTGAAATTAAGTGAGGTGTACGTGCTCATTCCGACGGACTCACAGAGCGTTGATTGTGAGAAGTGTGATTGAGTTATTTTTTTACAAGTATTGTTATTGATATTTTTTGGTTTGAAGGTGTGCATAGTTATGTTATTTGTGAGACATGTAATTGAAAGAAAGACTAGGATATTTTGATGTAGTGGTCCTAGAAAATTCTATGTACCTGAGCCATTGTATACCCCCTAATGTGAAAAGTTTGTGGTAATCTAGAAACCACTATGTAAAACATGGTTATAGGTAATCCGAGAAAACCTAATGCATGGTTGAGGGTAATCCGAGAAAACCCAGAGTATGGTTACAGGTAATCCAAGAAAACCTGGTGCATGGTTGAGGGTAATCCGAGAAAACCCAGAGCACGGTTATGGGTAAGCTGAAATAAAACCCAGGTTGATGATGATGTGATGAAGGGGGAGCTATGTGGAAGAATGGTTGAATGAACCATGTAGCTGAAAAGGATTCTTATAGAACTGGAAGTTACAGCGGCTGATTACCCATGTTTTCCAGTAGATGGATTTCTTTTTATATGGATGTCAATAATCAAATGCAGGTACAAGAGGAATCACATGAAGATATGACCACATAGATATTTAGAAAAGTAGTCATTAAGGGAGAGTGTTTGAATATACAATTCCTACTTATCTAATATACTTGCTAATGTGTTGAGAGGTAGAGTTAATCTCTACGTGAGTAGTGTGATCCTATTATTAAGAGGTTGTTAGAGAGTTGGATTTGTGAGATCCTTGTTTGGTGTGTGGTTGAGATATTCTCTCAATCTACCCAGTTATCTTTAGAATAAGTTAGATCTGATAACAACATGTACACTCTATGTTGGAATAATGTAGAAATGTTAGGAAGATTGTTAGGGATTGGGTTGTTGTGAGCTTCTTAAGTTTAGCATGGAGAGGTTTGAGATCCACACTTCATGGATCTAGGATTTGGTTTGTTAAAGACCATCTCACTTATATATTGTATCTTCATTTGCTTTGTTAATTGAATTGGTTTACGCCATTCCTTTGGTTGAGCGAGCCTTCTGTGCTCTGCTCTATTTGTCTCTCTGTCTTGTCTTTAACTTGGTATCAGAGCTCGAGGTGGAGCCTGCTCGTGTTGAGGATCCGCGACTGTAAGTCTGCTTTTGTTGAGGAGACGCGTCCGTGAGCCTGGTGCAGATCATGGCTGTATGGAGAAAACTCGCGCGACTGTGTAAATCCGCGACTATGGAGGATTTCAAATGTAAGTCGCGTCGTTGTGGAAGAAGCCTGATGTGAGGGCCTAATTGCTGGGAGAGTTGTGAGCTATCCGCATTGTAACGTATCTGTTGGCTGTGTAAATTCCTGAGCATGGAGCTGCAACCGTGAGCCGTGAGCCTGCTGCAGCGCGTGACTGTGAGCCTGGTATAATTTAATTTGGTGTAAATTTCTGCAATTTTTTTGTGCGCGGATCGCAAAATTTCTTTTGTGAACAGATCGTGGCTGTGTGGAGGAAATTCGCGCACGCTGGAGATCATTGCTGGACACAACATTCTCCACAAGCAGGGTCAAAAGCAGGGTCCAAACCCCTTAATTTTAAATCTGTTCCTGCTGGATTTGGCTTCTGAAGTAACGATATTATAGCAAGCTCGCTTAGCGTAGCATTGCCAAAATCAAGAAAAGAGAGATCCTGCAAAGCCATATTTACCGTCATCATCTGGCACGTCTTCGAGTGTCCAATTAACGTTTTGTTTCTGCTCCTGTTTATTATATATTGGCACCCATAAATTTGTTCCTGTAACATTTTTCGAGAGCCTCTTTGGCTTCTGCAGCGCATGCCTGACAGGTAGAGGCATTGAAGTATCCCCTGCACTGAACATGACTGTAGATCTTATCTCCATTTTCTGGACTGGAGATCGTTGCTGGAGCGTTGTGTCTGCACCGATCTCTTTCGAAGGAGTGTTCGATCCTTGCATCGATCCCTGTAGTGTCATTTTTTTGTGTGAAGAGCAAATCGCTGCTGCTGGAGGTTGCACTGCTATTCCTGCCGCTGCTGATTGATTCTTCCTGATCAAAGGTGTGTCGTCAATTTTTTTCTGGAATTTTTTTTGATTAATTTGAATTTCACCCTCAGAGATCAAGTGAAATGGCCACCGCCCAACATCATTTCGCTGATACATACATCAATGAGGCTTGCAAATTGAATGGAGAAAACTACGTCAATTGGAAATTCAAGATGCAGACTGTTCTTGAATTACTTGGTGGCTGGATGATTGTGAAAGGCACTGAGCTGAAGCCTACAGATCCAACATTACTTGCAGATTGGAATAAGAGGGAAGCCAGAGCAAAGGTTACATTGCGAATGTCTATGCAAGACAAGATTATTCTTCACATGAGAAATTGTGACACGTCTACGGAAATATGGGACGTGCTCAAAGGTCTTTATGAAACCAAAGATGCAAACCGGGTATTTTTTCTAAAAACCAAATTGATGTCAATCAAGATGGAAGCAAATGAAGGGGTAAGTAAGTACATCTCTCGCATCAAAGATTTAAGTGATAATTTGGCAGCTATAGGTGAAAAAGTAGCTAGTACTGATCAAGTAACTATCGCTCTAAAAGGTTTAGTGCCAGATTATAGAGTGTTTATTTCAGCACTTGCAGCGAGAGAAAAACCCCCAAATTTTGAAGATCTTACAGGTATTCTTCTTCAAGAAGAAGAAAG
>JASDQU010440016.1:70354-90406 GCA_032191745.1 Picea mariana | reverse complement strand
CATTTCTACATTAAGGGGGTATGTTGGAATAATGTAGAAATGTTAGGAAGATTGTTAGGGATTGGGTTGTTGTGATCTTCTTAAGTTTAGCATGGAGAGGTTTGAGATCCACACTTCATGGATCTAGGATTTGGTTTGTTAAAGACCATCTCACTTATATATTGTATCTTCATTTGCTTTGTTAATTGAATTGGTTTACACCATTCCTTTGGTTGAGCGAGCCTTTTGTGCTCTGCTCTATTTGTCTCTCTGTCTTGTCTTTAACTCTCTATATAATAGAGTCCATTGTATTGATATTGTAAGCAATTGAAGATTTGTTTATATCACTCTACTCTCCCATTTTAACAGGAATAGCTTTTCAGGTTATCGATATGGCATCTTCTGAAAATATAGAACTGAAATAGGCTCCAATAATTAAAAACCCATAATGAGCCCTTGCGGGCACAGAAAAGAGAAAAGGAGAACTACCTAGACACAAATTTAGATTTTTTTCAACAAATTTTAATGCCAAATTCATTCTACAAAGCTTCTAATTTTTTGGTTCAATAAAATTGTTGTCAACCTACTTGCTTGATTCAAACCATCTCTATGAGATTCAAGAAATACCTACACTTAAGCGCATATCTTTGAACACCAACACCATAAGATTCAAGAAATACCTAAACTTGACAACATAGCTTAACATTTGGGCTTCAGTTCAAACTTCCAGTCGTGTAACCGGAGGCAACAACCAAGTAAGGTCAAGATATTTATCTCCTTCTTAAACCCCTAACAAGCTCAAAGGGTGGGTTAAACCTTTTTCTCGTCAATGTTGGAGAATAAACAACTTCATGGGAGTGTTTCGCTACCGGAGATCAGCTTTGGCATTGAAATCGATGGATGAGCGGTGATTGCGATAAGCTCCTAGCAAAACCAGGAGGAAGATGAAAGTTTGGTTCAGAGGGAAGAGAAGAATGGCAAGAAGGACCACAGGTAGGAGCGAGATAACCCAGTTCTTTCGGGACACGTCGCCATAAAAACGACACATGGACTCCTTCACCTCGGGACCTTCCTTGGAATTATCTATTGGAACGTGTAATGCACGCACAAAGGGTCAATATCTCTCGCAATGCATGTGGAAGTATTTTTGGGTTGTTTAGTTTTACTAAAAACAAATCCAAACTAAATGTACCTGTTCGTTCCTCCCATGTCATAAGCCTAGACATGCTTACGCTTAAAAATTCACCAACATGTGTCAGTCGTTTCTAATCAATGGAGTTGTACCATAATACCCATGAAACCATCTTGCTAACCTATTTGTGAGAACACTTATAAAGTGAATAATTATTGTTGTAAATACCGGAGGAAGGGCGATGCAATCACCTCTTTTTGATTGATGACAATCCTAGAAACGCCGGTATGTGCAGGAAATCTGACTGCCCACCATGGAAGCAACCTCGTCTAATTGATGTTTGTTCGAACTGGGTTTTGAGGTCAGTTCGATAACATGCTTGGTTGTGATGATATATGAATCAATTGTTTCTTCATATGGCGATCCTCGGTGAAAGAATGAGAAAGTGGGTATCTCGGTTCGAGCAAAAGGAGCTCCTCTCTCCCAAGTGAATGGACATAGAAAAAATGAGGGACAGACCTGAAATCCATAATCTCCTGGTATGGATCCATCACAAGAGGCATCCTAAATGGTTGCCATGTAATTCTAATAACATTTCATCCAATGTTAGTCTAGTGTGAACATTTCCTAGATGGGTGGTATTCACTAAATCATGATTTGATGGATCAGTATCAGCATGAAGAGCCGTCGGCCGACCAGGGAATATTGTAAATCCATCTATTGGTCCCAACAACGAAATAAAAACAGGAAAGACTGGTAATATCACTTCTCCAGGTAAATAATATAATGCATGTAAGAACGCTTTTTTCTCTTGGAAAGATCGATTAATGAGGAATAATATATTTGTTGTTTATGCATTGTGTCTATGGTTCCTTCCATTCATTTAAGTATTCCTTCTCTGTGAAATGATGTTGACCAAGTCAAATACTGGTTGGGTTGATAGGGATTGATTCAACTCTCACTCGTAAATCTTCACTGAGAAAAGTAGAACCTTCAATGAGAAAAGTAGATGACATGCATGGGAATGATAACATATATCTATAGAATTAATACTTTCATTTTTTACCTTGGAAAATAAATGGAGATGGGTTTAACCACAAATTTGGTTAGGACTTATTAGTCCTTTCCCTTCGGGCTGGTAGGGACTTATAGTAATGGGTTCTCTACCATTCTATTAATCTATCACTAAAACCAATGCATTTAATCTAAAGTTTTTGCTATTTCTTTACTGATCTATTAAGCATTAAAACCAATGCATTTAGCCTAAAGGTTTTGCTATTTCATAAATTTTTGGAATTGTATTTCATATTTTATCGTAAGTTTTCAATTTGACATCTTATTTGGCCTCATATCGAGGCAATATGAGGTAGAGTTAGGATAAAAGGACTACTAATTTAACTAGTTTGAATGTAAAGTTAGGAACTCAGATTCAAGATGAAGTAATGTTAACTTTCAAGTTAGCATTATTTCCATAACATTAAATGTTTGCATAGATTATTCTTAGAGTTAGGTACATCTCCTCGTGGCAACTGTGGCTTCATGGGTGTTGCGATCTTCACCAGGAGTGATCTTGACCTTCACTAGGTGTTACAACCGACTGCTATAATTCTGCAACCGATTTGTGTGAACTTCTATGGAAGCCCTAGCTTTCCTCTTTAGCTTCACGTTATAAAGACTCAAGGCTCTCTTGCCTGCCAGTTTATATTAAGAATCTCGTGCCATCAAGAGTTGACCAAGCAATGATTATATGAATTCACCTCAAGTTCGTGGTCATCCTTTCTTCTTCAATCGTCTCCAAATTTTTGCGAATCAATGTATGCACATAAACCAAACCAAACAAATGATACATTTCTTCAATGAAATAACAAGGACAGCAGGCTCAACCAGGCGCTATAGCAGGTAAGAAGAGGTTAGTTACTTTATACCATCCTCCTCCTCTTAATCTGAGTAAGCATGGCAAGTAGGCACGGCAATAATCATAGTAGTTGTTTTTAAATATGCTCTAATATCAACAACATACATGTCATGCATAAATATAGAAAATAGTACAATGTCAACATACTTCCAAAATTTTCATCTCTTTTCATACTTAATAGATTTGGAATGAAAAATAAAACATATTAAAGTATTATATCATGAAATTATCTAAAAATCCATTGAAATTCATGTAAGCGATCCCATATCCAAAGGCCCACTCTTATGATTTTTTGGTATATGGGGAGAACAAAGAATAAGGAATCCGTGCAATTGTTAAAGATGGTATCAGTGCATAATTCAAAGTGTCATTAATCATTTTCATTATCCAACGGTACTATATACATCTCTAAGCTTAATTATTTCTTACTTGCATGGATCCCATTTTGTACTATGTCCACCACATGTGGCATGCGGTTCTCTTTGAACATCTTGTATGTTATAATAAATGATGGCGTAGTTATCAAGATAGGGATCATAATATGACCCCGTCATCAATTTCCTTCTCGACTGTAAATAATCAAACAAAACATTTATATTATGAGCAATAATGGAAGAAACATCATGAGAAAATACATGAATAATATACATTGATCTTAATCATAAAGATTATTGATATCTCTGATGTTACTTCGCACCACATTCATTGTAACCTTTTTCCCAAGTGTGACATTTTCCAAGCACTTGGATGTGTATAGACTGTACATATTAATCTCATTTAATTGCTTTAAGGTTTTGTCTACTGTTGTTTTACATTTCAGGTTGGTCCATGTATTGTTACTAAAGAAATCGTAGTTGGATGTGATGATATTGTGAGTCTCATCCTCTTTCACGGAAAAAAGTTTAAATGTGAAGGACCTCATTCTGCTCTCTTGGTGTACACACTACCGACACTTCTCATTGCAGTGTTTCTAGTAACATTGGTTCTATCAACATTCTCCTGCCATGAAATTGGTCTATTTCCAGGAAACAAAGAAAACATTCTCCTGATGAGAAATTACTTTCCAAAGCTGAAGAGACTCACCTTCTCGTAAATACCCAATGTAACCATCACCGTCTGCATCTGTGAAGAGTAATGAAACTTGGGGTCCTCGTGGATCACGCTCAATTCATCCGAATGTTTCCCGGTGGTCTCCAAAAAATTCTTGAGAGAATAGTACTTCACTATTCTGCCACAAAGGTTGTCAAATCGAGCATCCGTGATGAGCAACGAGGTCTTGTGGGACGTGTTGCAAATGGAAAAATCCATGAAATGAACGACATCGCAGATGTACATCATAATTGGGATGTTTTCCCTGTATGGATGGAAGAAGCACTCGGCTCTCCTGGCTCATGAATGCAGAATATTGTTGTTGATGAATGCAAGAGTGGTCTTGGATCCCAGGCTGTCCTGGATTTATCTGAATGCTGCTTTCAACATTTTCTATTTTTGTTTAATTAAATTTTAAAAAACACTATTTTTTTTTTCGCCGTCGTTCTATCATCTGACCCTTTAGAGGTAACACCGGGATGAATTATTCTTGATTTCCATGCATAAACATGGAACTTCGGTGCAAGATTTATTACGTTAACTAAAACTCTAGTGATAAACATCATTAATCATGACAAAACAGGCTAATGATGTAAGCACTATGATCAAATAAAATGTTATAAAATCCATCGAATTACTTACACCCTGAAACAGACCGTTAAATTGACAAACGTTCAATGTATCTACTAATGCTAAATTGACAAACGTTTCACAATGATGAAAGAAAATATTATCAAATCGAGTCCTGGAATAGATTGTTAAATTAACAAACTTTCAAGGTACGTAATCAGATTAAATTGTCAAACTTTCGGTGTCTGTAATACTTGTGGGTCAATAGTGGAACAAAATTGGATTTTGATGGGCGAGGAGTAGATATTAGGTCAAATTTCTTAGACAACAATTATGTATGTTCAATTCACTAAAAAAAGAGAATGATATATTCACACATTTTTTGGAATGTCTTCAAGTACTCACTGCATGCACAATAACTGCAAGTGTCGACATGATTTTATTACAGTAGCCCAGTTGACTAGCAAGTCACCATTGGAGGCTTGTCTAGGAATATCGGAGCAGCAAGTCTACCTCTACCTTCTTAGCAGGGAATTGTTGCTCCACAGCTACCCTTGTTTCAAATTGATTTCCTTCTCTAGTTTATGAACCTTGTTAGTGTCTTTGGGTAAATTTGCTGCCAGCTCTGATAATTTGGTACTTCGTTCGTGACTTTGGGATCCCTTCACTTATCTTGGGGACTAGGTTAAATATAGTATCTATTATGGGAAAGCCCTTTCTTGTATTTTTGATCTCCCACTCATTCCGTGATAATAGATTAACTCTCACAATCTATACTATCACGGGATTAGATATATATCTTGTTTCGCTTGCACTAGAATAGTTTACCTTGAGGACCTGTCCAAAATTACCGCTTGCACTGGAATAGTTTACTTTGAGGACCTGTCCAAAATTTGTAATTGTGTTCTTTCTGCTACTTGCTAGAATAAGTGGATCTGACAAAGTCTTGGTCTTTACAGTTTACAGGCCATATCTGAAGTAAAAGGCAGTATTATATGCATAATGCTTAAATATAATGTGTGATTTTTATGCTTACTCCTTACATGTCTGCATTTGTGTTTGTGCAGAGCTGACAAAGAGGTGATCGAAAATATTTAGCAATCATGGTTATTTACGATTGAGTCATTTTCAATCTATGAGAGAGCGAACTCAGACCTCTCAATCAGGAGTCTTAAAGATGAGGCATTTATATTGAAATGGCAAAGGCAGAATGGCCATGCAATGACACTAGACTATAGGGAGAGGTGGTCATCCTTAAAGGGCTCGTAACCTTGCCCATTCAGATGTGTTGAATGAAGGAGCATTACTAAAGTGAGTTTTGGCGGTTCAGTAATAAAGTATGCGTCCAGCTCCCAAGCACCAAAAAGGAAGGAATAATTAATAGTAGCAGATCTCGCTTTGTTTAGGAGATCTAAGATTGAGTTAATGTGCATTGTATACAACAAAATCGTAAACAAAGGCACTCTTGAGTAAATTCAAGAGTGCAAATATCCAATATTTTTCCTCTTTTGTAGAGGAGCTAAATAGAAAGGTATGGTGTTGATTCTTATCTCTTTCCTTTCCATTTGTAAATTTCAATACAAATGCATGATTGGAGGTTAATTTGTAAATGTTAATTTCCAAATAGTAGTATGGAACTTAATAACTCAACAACTTGAACACTCTAGAAAAATTTATTGCAAAAGCTTGCATATTGCTATTGATTTATGACAAATCATTATAAGTGACAGCAGATAGTTTCTACCTTATTGATTTATGATAAATAATTATAAGTGACAGAAGATAGTTGTACCTTAACCGCAAGGAACCTTAAGTGAAGGTGGATTTTATGAAACAACTTTAGCTCAGGAACAACAACTTCAGCTCAGGAATGATGTATCTTCAGTAAATCGATATATCTTCAACAGATGGATATCAGTGGCAGTAGGTAATCCATACCTTAAATGCATAGCACTTTAAGTGCAGGTCATTTGAGAAACAACTTCATCTCTATAATGATGTATCTCGAACAAATCGATATGAAACCTGCAATGTAGAAACGCCAGCTACGAAGAAGGTTGATGAGGGAAGTGGTCGTGGAAAAAGGGTAGATAATATAGTTACAAAATAAAGATCAATTAATCTCATAACAGTGAGGCCACAAGGGCACATCACCTGTGATTCTATGCTCACATAATCTGTTGTGTTTAATGTAAATCAAGTACACATATATATAGTACAAGGTTCTTACAACAACCTCCTACAAAGTTGGATCTTGCAACTAATCCAAACCTAAATGTGAAAGACACACAATAACTTAGTTACACAGATCTTAACTAAGTATTCTAATTTCTCCTTTATTTCAACATTCCCCCTTAATGGAGAAATGGATTTTCTACCAAACATAACAGAGTAGAACATAACATGCTTGCTGGTCTCAGTCTCAGCTAAGCTTACAAATTAACAATTTCATCTTAACCTTTCTTGATCTTAGATAGTGATATGGATGGAGCTTCTTCCTTGGATTGCTACGCCATATATGTTTCATCTTGACTATGTTTTGCTTCATAGCCCTTTTTACTTTGTTCCTCCGCATTTTGGAATTTGACTTCTGATTATGGTTCTTTGTCCTCAACACTTCTGCATTTTCTTTGTCCTGAGAACATTTTTCTTTAATGTTCGCAAATGCTTCCAAATCCACATAAATATGTTGCTCCCATTTCTGGATACAATCAGTACTGTCCTGCTCAAGGGACTCTTGCAACATTAGCTCATAGTAGTACTTTATTTCTTCAGAACTCCACTTTCTAAAAACTGACTCAATTTCTATATCTGTAATACAGTGTTCTTCTTCAGTGTCCATACAGTCCTCATCATAATCTAACGTTTCTTTGCATTCATCATAATATGGATTTTGAAGCCATTCCTCAATAAATTCTAATTCTTCATCAAACTTATGTGGCACTTCACCTAAGTGCTTCACATCACATTCTTCCTTAGCAAACCCTGCACACTCAAAAGCATTCATTAGAATATCAAAACATTTTTTGCTATTTTCCTTTTGCTSTTCTAAGAGAGCTTTMTGATTTTTCTCCTCTTCATCTTCCTTCTCTRCRACAATAGAGTTGTCTTCCACTTGATTTGTGTATGCAAGTGGACCATTCTTCTCACCAAACAACAACTCWTCAATAAGATGTTTCTCATGCATCAATTTTGACCTCTCTTCATTAGATGAATTGTCTTCATCAAATTTGACTTCATATGTCTCTCCTTCAAAGAGATCTTCCTCCACAAAGCTTTCATTCTCATTATCACAATCAGCTACATACACACTTTCATCATCAATCATTGCGATTTCAATGCAATCATTGACAATCTTTATTTCAGTTATAAGACTGTCAATAGACTCACCGTTTTCAACAGCTATCTTGCTCCCCCTCACACTAAACTTCATCTCTAGATTATCCCAAAACATTTTTGCATTCTCAATTTCACCAAATTCATATAACAGAGCAGACAGGATGTCATTATTCAATGCTGAACTAACAAGATATAATGTTAACTTATCTCTTCTCTTCTCAGTAGGATCTTCATAACCATTTTGAACAAGTTCCCATAAATTTACTGATCCAAGTAAACCTTCCATTTTCATTTTCCAAAGATCAAAATTGTTACCTGAAAACGATGGTAAAACTGACATTAACCTTTTCATTATTGCACTGATTTCTTCATCTTCATCAATCTGCTCCAGATCCGCAATCTGATCCTGGTCTCCATCAGGTATGAGTTCCTCAGTTATTGCTGAAGACACTTTATATTTACCTGCAAAATATGTTTCCTCTTGCTGATTCTTCCTCCACATGTGTTTCAGCTCTCTCCGGAGCTGTTTAATTCTTCTTTGATGACCCATTCCTTCACATTGAGTCTTCTTTCAGCAGCAATGATAAGCACGTCTTCACGTCACAGCAATGATCATTGTACAACAATTTCGAAAACCACTTTCTTATCTGCAATATGTCACTGCAGCTCTTTTCTCCACGCGATCCACACGATCCTGTGGAAGTAATGAGCCAACTCTTCACTTCACTGCAACCATAGACACACCGCTCCTTCAACGCGCACAGCACGCACGACCACACTTTTTGGAATGACAACTAAATGGATAACCGAGAGATTACGCATTCCATTCTTTATCTCATAAGGAGAACAATATAGTAATTAAAAATGTACGTAAAAGCTTATCAAGAATTGAACAGAGTTGGGTTCACAATATCCCAAAGAGGCCAATGCACCCTTTAATATTAGAGGTCAATGCTGATTTTAAATTTGAAAACACCGTAAGTCCAGAAGTGAATCAGCACGCCCTTAAAGCGTGGATTCTAGCGTTGATCTGAAATCCAAAATACAGCAGCAGGATCGGCTCTTTACACGAGAGATGCAGAAATTTACAACTAACAACAGTCAGAAATTTACAATTCCAAACCTCCCAGAGCCGGTTCACAGAGATCGATTTCGGGGCCGATCACAACAGTTTCGATGGCGATGGCAAGGCGGCAGGAGAAGCGACCATGAAGCACAGGGAAATGATGAGCGGGTTTAATCTCTGCCAGAAATTTACACGGCACCTCTGACTATGAATGACGCACCGGATTATGTTCCACACTGCTGTGAAATCAGTTCGCGAACAGGATCTCCACGTGAGACACAGCAGCGCACTGCAACAATAATGTTCCACGCTCCTCCAGCAAGTCTCGAGCACACGGATTAGACTCCCAAGTTTAATGAAAATTACATGCGAGGAAGGGCTTTGATTTATGTAAATAATTATGTAACAACTTTACCGAGATGCCCAGACATCAATCGAACTCCAGTTGCAGCTAATACTGATCTCCTCCAGTCGCAGCTCCTATTGGCAGCGGCGGCTATACCCTCGGCTCTTCAGCGCATGAACAACAGCGTTATTTCGGAGCACCTCATAGTCGCGCGTGATCAGGTTCTCTCTTCGGCCCTCGGCTCTTCACCAGCTCTTTACATAGTGTATGATCAGGATGATTCCACGCTCACCGCACCAGGCTCACAGTCGCAGCTCCTCAACACGAGCAGGCTCACAGTCGTGGACTCCACAGCACCAACAGCTGCCAGCTCCTCGGCTATTCACAACAGCGCGGGCTCCTCCTCAACGCCGCGACTCCTCACTCCTTAACGCTGGCTCTGATACCAAGTTAAAATTAGAGATCAATTAATCTCATAACAGTGAGGCCACAAGGGCACATCACCTGTGAGTCTATGCTCACATAATCTGTTGTGTTTAATGTAAATCAAGTACACATATATATAGCACAAGGTGCTTACAACAACCTCCTACAAAGTTGGATCTTGCAACTAATCCAAACCTAAATGTGAAAGAAAGACAATAACTTAGTTACACAGATCTTAACTAAGTATTCTAATTTCTCCATTATTCCAACAAATCGATATATCTTCAACAAATGAATATCAGTGGCAGTAGATAATCCATACCTTAAATGCATAGAACTTTAAGTGCAGGTCATTTGAGAAACAACTTCATCTCTATAATGATGTATCTCGAACAAATCGATATGAAACCTGCAATGTAGAAATGCCAGCTACGAAGAAGGTTGATGAGGGCAGCGGCCGTGGAAAAAGGATAGATAATATTGCCAAAATTCACCCTATACAGAATGCAGCGTGTGAGATTATTGAAGATATAATAGAGTGAAAACTTAATCTAGCTAAACATTGACAAAAATATATTCAAAATAAGAGTTCCATGTTATGAGACAATACTATATTTGATAAAGGTAATTAAAATATTATAAAAAAATATCTATTTTATTTTTTTATGTAAAATTTTGAGAAAAACAAAAATATTTATAATAAAAAATAAAGTAATTAAAAATTAATGATGAATTGATTGAATGCTACAGTTTTGATAAAAACAAAACTATTTATAATCAAAGAGAAAATAATTGAAAGTAAATGATGAGTCCCAAAAATGCTACAGTCCTAGCTTACGCAAGAACTAATAAAGGAAAACATGTAAATCAAAGATTCTTGGACTTGAAACATTAAGAATTAAAGGAGAGGATATTTGACAAAATTAATGATTAATACTTATCTATGTCATAGTTGTCAATAGAATTGATATTTTTGAAATTTTGGTAATAATTTAATTTGACCTAATAGTCATTTTATATTATTCTTTCAATTGATCATTTACTTAATTCTTTTAGGAATTAGCAGCATGATATTAGGATATTTAATGAGTGTATTTTATAATTATGGCTACATTCATTATATCTTTGAGTATCTCCATAGATACCTTATATTATTTTCCTTAACTATACTGCAAATAACCACATTAATAAAATTAATGTGTCTTTTTAGCATATATTTAATACATTAATAAAAAAAATTATTCCTCTTATAAATATATACTAATTAACATATACAAACATATTATTATGATTAATTAATATACTTGTGGCTAGTAATCAATAAATTCATAAAAAAAAAAAAAAAAGTGAAATAATAAACTATCATATCTTTATAATTTTTATATCAAAGAACAATTATATACATAAAGTAGACATAAAACTTCATTATTATTACTCAATAAAATTATATTAATATTAATATAACTAGTATAATATTTAATGTTATAATATGTTAAAGGTTATATGATATTAACTTATATTAATGTCGGTATTAAATTATATTGACCATGTTTTTACTAAACTTTGTTAATAATCAATAAAGATATATTAATATTAATATTAATATTAATATTAATAAAAAATATATCTAGTAACTTATATTGACCATGTTTTTACTAAATTTTGTTAATAATCAATAAAGATACATTAATATTAATATTAATATTACAGTATAATGCTACAACATTTATATAATAATTATATTAAATATTATTATGTTCTAATATTTATATAATTATTACATTAAATATTATATTAAATTAATAAAATAGATGTAATAATTTATATTGACCATATTGACCATGTTTATACTAATCTTTATTAATAATCATTAAAGATATATTAATATTAATAAAATATTACAATATAATATTACAACATTTATATAATTATTATATTAAATATTATTATGTTTCAATATTTATATAATTTTTACATTAAATATTATATGGTTGGAACATTTATAAATTTTATAAGAAAAATAAATTATAATATCAATTTAAAAAAAATATATTACACTATAATATTAATATATTAATAATATTAATTTATTTATTACTAGATTTAATAAAATTTGTATTAACTTTTGTTATTCAAATTTATATTAAAAATAATAAAAAAGGTTTTTATTTACATTAATGTTATTAATAAAACTATAATATTATTGTTAATGTGGTTTTTTTTTTTTTGTTAATTTGGTCTAACCTGTTGGCATCGGGATTAACCTGTGGCTTGAGAAACTGCAACTCAGGGGCATCTAAGCCATCAAAATCACCCGGGGGTCGCACCCGGCCTGAGCCACGCCAACCCTTAACATGGTTGGATTTTTTGTCCCCGCAGGTTTCAAACCGGTGACTTTTCAACACAGAGTGGCTTAACAACACACTCCGTCACCGATTGTCCTACACCTCAGGGACATTGTTAATGTGGTTTTTGTTAGTATATTATAATATTATATTACTGAATATAGTTAGTTAAATAATATTATACTAAAAAATATTATTAATAATATAAAATTATAATATTATAGTTGATAAAGTTATATTGAGTTACGACATTCCTTAATGGTTATTTATGATTGAAGGGTTCATATTTCCTTGTTAATATTGTGCACTAATATTATCATTGTTGCTAGAGTTGGCTAAATAATATTATACTAAATAATATCACATTCATATTGCCACATTAATTGTTATGTTACATTGTGATGTTTGTAAAATTTAATGTCACATCGTCATGTTCATTAAGGGCTTTGTCACATTGTGACATTCAAAAATGTGATGTCGCGATGTGACATTCATGAAGGGTTTTATGGTAATGCAACAATCATCAAGGGTTATGTTGGATTGTGATATTCTTCAATAGTTATGACATATTGTGACATTCATTTTTTCTTACTTTATGTTAAATTACTATGTGCCTTAATATTTAGGTTGGATTCCAATATTCACCAACAATTGTGCTGCATTAAGTTTTATTAATTTTGGTTGACCATAACCCACATCCCTCAATAGTAATGTGAAATTGTAACATTATTGTTCACTGACTTATGTAAAAAAAATTGTGTTTTGAATAAGAAATGATTATGTTGCATTGTGATAGTCATTAGACATATCTCAAATGAAATTTAATTGACTTTGGTTTTCCATTGTTCATTATGGTTGAATGTGGTGTTTGATTGTGGTTGGTCAGGGTTAATTATTTAATAACATTATTAATAATTATGTCACATTGTAGAGTTTATTAGAGGTGATGTAGTATTATGACATTCATCAAGGGTTTTGTATTATTGCAACATTTTTTTTCTAGTTTAGATTATGACATTCAATCATAGTGTTATGAGGAAAATCACTCTATGGAATGGGGTAAACCACAACATATGGAAACGAATATAGAAATCAACTCTAATCTCAAGTATGTTATATAAAAAAAATATGCTAACAAGACAAGATAAAGAGCCTACCTCGCCCAGACGTTCGATGAAGTCCACCATTGAGCACTTGAGTCAAAGCAATGCACCTGCAACTTGTCCTAAACAACCAAGATACAAAAGCATGTGGTGTGACAAATACACCCATGGAATAACAATTCAAATATTTGTAAGACATTAATTGGATGATAAAAGAGTATTTCTATGAAAATGTAATCAAAAGAAGTGTATGAATGGAAATTTTTCATGTTGGCATGTTTAGAACCGAGAAATTAAGTCCCTTCCAGCTGGGCCTCCACCACTTTAATCCTCCACAAAAGGAAAGCTCATATAACAGAGACAATGAGGTTCTTCATAAAATAGGGAAGAGCTTGGGAGATAAACAATGTGTTCATACTTAAAAGGACAAAGGGATGTAGACTCAATATGAGGTGAATAATTTCTCCAGAGTAACTTTTCTCTCAAAGTTGAATTCTTCTCCTCTTCTCCACATCTTGGATAACACCCCTTTATAGCCTACAAATGGAATTGAAGCACTGAGTCAGAATGTTTCCAGTATATGGAAGGTCAAGGATCATGGATCCCGTGACGTGACATGGAAACCCAACACCATTTTTTAATTTTGGCCACAAAACTCGATGTACATAGGATGTAATGGTGAAAACTGTGTATATGCATGTTGTATAGATATTAGGGTGTGTATATGTGGAAAAAAATATTTTTTAGATCTGGAAACTACAAAGGAGGACTTCAAGTTTTCATAGGGAAATGGAAAAGGCCTTCTAAGCAAGCTTGCATAGGTTGAGACAAATATTTCTATAATAGATTCCCCCTACTGTGTGAGTTCAAAGGATTATCTGCGATGGCCAAAATACATTATAATTCACAGAAGTGGAGTAATGGAGACCCAACTAGATGAACTAGTTTCTCATAAGAATATTACAATCCATAATGATTTTCCGCACATGGATACCAATTTGAATTACACTACAGATCCATGTGTAAATATACCAAACAGTTGTTCATGGTCATGAAGAGGAAATACAAAAGTACATACATGCCATACGTTGTCATAGTCATGAACAAGGCCCAGTGAAAACTAGTCTCAAAATAAATCTGAAGATATCTCTATACAATGGAGTACAATATGATCTCCCATGATCACTGAAGTCATATAGGTACCGGTCCAATGAATGATATCGACAACTCAGGAAAGATTCGACTATGAAATGATGTTCTCAAGTCTTATACACGATCCACCAAAGGTGCAAGTCTACATCATGTGAATAAATGAGTTGAGGCCAAACACAATGAGAATTCGTTTGATTACTGATCATTAAGTTATACAGTTAAAAAATGTGAGACAACCTACCAATAATGAAAGTAGGTATCAAGACATCGAGTACATTCTTACAAGTGTGAATAAAGGTGTTGAGGTTGAAAACTTGAATAATTCTTCGATCAGGAGACATTGATGTATTCCTGACTATCAATGGAGAGAGAACCTTCCACTGATGACTGCAATCCTATAGGTACTCATAGGACTCTAGGTCCCATTTCTAGAATAGATGGATGAAGTCGATGGAAGGAGACCCGCTGAAAGGAGAGAATTAAGGAATATCTCATCATTCAACATGAGGTACAAAGCAGGAGCTTGATGATTTGGAGGAAATCAAATGAATAACATGTTCACAAACCAACAACCATGTGCATCTTTCGCATGCACTAGATGCAAGCAGTGCATAAAAAAGACCCTCTAAATAACAACCAATAAGGAAAATTATCGACAGAGGTGAGGAAACCACAAATAAGGCTAATGAAATCCAAGACATTGCACGAATCCCACTGCATGAATAGATTTATTTTCGTTGAACACAATGGAAACCCCTTAGTTAGCGACCACTGAGGAGATGGAAACTGTTGGGTTCAAGGTTACCTACCCATAAGGAAAGTAGGATGAGGATGCATGGTAGGAATACAACTTCATGTAACTGTGAGACACACTGAGGATATGGCCAACATAGAAAGTCTAGAGTTCTGAGAAATGGTCGAAATAGGTAGATAAACATCCTTTGAACAAGAGAATGAAACATATGGATGACTCTGGTAGCATAGACTCAATGATGAAACTTTGTGATACAGGAGGAACCAATCAAACTCTCCATAGGGTCTGGAAGATTAACCAGATGGGGGAGTAAACTCTTAGTAATGAGCTCAGCTTCCTAAGGTCATGCTAAACCCAAAATTTTCATGACAAATGGACTCAAAAGTTTTTGTTATGTTCAAAGGAAACAATATTGTTGCCAACATAAGATAATACTCTTTTCTCTCCCATATATTTTTTTCTCATAGTCAAATGAATGTTATGATACATAGGAGGAAACAAGTGTCGTGAGTAAGAAACTAGTTCTAGCAGTGAAACATATCTATACTCAATGCAAGGAGGTGCATGCAGGATATGGACACTCGGGGGAATTTTTCCTCTTGGGGCATAGGTTGTCAAGATGCAAAGGATATAAACAAGGCTCTGCTTGGTTGATAATGCAAATTGCTAAGGTGGTAGGCTTATTATGCGAAGGAGAGAACTGAAAATAGGCTCAATACTGAAAGAAAGAGAATGAGATGAAATTACAAGTTAACTCCAAAGCATGTCCTTTTTCATAAATTTAGTTTACTTGGTTGAAAAATGGTTAAACTTACACAAAATAGACATCATTTCAAACCCAATTTATGAGTGTGAAATGGACAAGTTCACTCAAAAATATTTTCTCTTTTTGAGAGAGCTGGAAAATATCTTGAACCAGAATCGTTGATTTTGTTCTAAGAAGTATATCATGGGGGAGTGCAAGGCTTCTGTGCAGGACTTCTTTGAAAGGTCATCAGCTTACAAACAACTGACACAATCTTGGGAAACCCCTAATCTTTCCAAATAGAGGAGGATAAAATACTTGTAGAGGTTACCTTATCTATGATATATCGAAGAACACACCTTATATGGAAGGGTGTAAAAGAAGGAATTTGATACCCCACAATACCATCCGTGTGAAAGGAAACCTCCCTAGGACTTGGAGGGAGTGTACTAGAAGAGAGTGAACTCTCTCTTGTTTAGAAGTTAAAGGACTATAAATCTTAATGACATGATCAAAAGATACACTTCTCCTCAAAAAAGAGCTGGTATCGGATCAATATTTCATCAATATGAACGTTTTGTCAACCAAATAAGAATTACAATGTTGGGAAACCAAAAAAAACTTTGAATATGAAGGGATATCAGTTAAGGACTACGCTTCTGGTGCCACAACAATAGCATGACATAGATGAGTAAGGTTATTCCCTTTTTATATATTACAAAGGAACTTGGGATTACATCCTATAAGTCGAGGATTCTCAATCGTATGAATTCCTCCAGCATGACTTACAGTGGCTGGTGACATCGTCTCATCACTACTTGCAGAGGATAGTGGCTCATCTCCAACATGACTTACAGAGGTTGGTGATGTATTTGCAGTGTGACTAACAATTACTAGAGTTGTGGCCCCATCCTGACTTGTAGCGGTTGGTTGTGTAATTTGAGATCGGGGTTCTTGGAAAGACTGGGTTTGAGAAATGCCAGGCCAGTAGGGGTTCTGGTATACAAACTGGCCCTTCTTGACAGGGTAGTATCCTCTTCCAATATGATTCAAAAAGGTTTGTAAAGGCATTGTCCCCAAGGAAGGATTTTGTGAAAAGAAAACATCATGAATAGGGTTACTCAGGTTAGGATATATGTTTTCCATAGATGAAATAACTTCGTGAAGGGGCCTTTCCATACTATAAAATTGAATCCCCCCAGATGAAACACCAGAGGACAGATGGAGGTCCACCGTGGTAAAAGAGTTCGTAGGAACTGACATAGATGAAGAAGGATAGATGGATGAGATGTAATGAGTAGAATGACCACCCATTTGAGAAATTTCTCCTGGAAAAGTGAATCTAGGATTGGATTTGTAGGAAGGAATATTCCAACCTCCTTCCGTAAGAGTTGGCTGAGGGATATGACTCCCACCAAACGAAAAGGGAGAAAAACTGGGCATCATGCCTCCAGACCCAAAACTATGATTCACATAAGGTGACGAGACAAAGGATGGCAAGTGCGAAGACATGTCTGCGATACTATAAGAAAAATGATTAGAGGCCCAAGGTATTGGTTGAGTATCACGATTCGACGTACCATTCAGAAATAAAAAAGGATTCATCCCCATGGAATGAGAAAATACCATAGGTTGGGTAGTGTTAACTGAGGGAGTCATGGTGGCTCCACTAACGATAGCAATGAAAAATCACAATGCAATACAAAATCCTAAGACCAACTAATAATCAAAGAGCACACCAAAATAAAAAAAAGGACAATATGCAAAAAAACAAGATATAATGGCTGGAAAGGGGCCTCCCTCACTAGAGTAGGTATGTCTCTCCCAAGAGGGGCCTCATTCTCTCTTCAAAATATCAGAGGTATCAAAATCAGTTATACAGGTCCTCATGGGCTTAACAATGCAGTCAGTTATAACCCCCCTAGAGAGTTAATCCTCCATAAAGGTTGTGTGTTATTCGACCCCTATCTGACTCAGGGTACCTGTAGAATAACCCCTACAAGTAACCTATGTGGCTACCTATGTTAAGTAACTAAGCTGCCATGATATAACAAATGTAGAGATAAATATTCGTAAGTCAGGTCCCTTGTATGGGAAGGGTAACAAATCCCAAAATATTGAAAAAACCACCTCTCACAGAGGTAAAGGTACTAGAAAGACCCCCATATACTAATAGATCCCCATAAATACATCTGACACTAAGAAGGTATCAGATGGATATCTCCTCAACCGACCTCGCAAGACCTAGTGCTTAACTCCGGTGTGAGAGGAGCCTTCTGATGTCACAAATTATACAATGGACTTAACCACTCCCTTAGTTAGACACATATAATGAGTTTAATAACCTTGGAGAAGTTTACTCACAAAATCCTATTCCAAGGCTCTAAATCTTAAGCTAGTTTGTGCACCCTGAAAAATAAAATCATTTCTAATCAATTTAAATTTATCATCGTTACTTATAGTGGCCTTGTTTACTTAAAAGATTTAGTCATGAAACTTATGATGTTATGAATAAACAAGTAAAAGAAATGAATATGAGTATAATGCAAATTCCTAACTTCAATTCTCAACAAATGATAAGCTTTTTTTCAAAATGAAATTTTCAATTCAACTCAACAATTTCAAATAAGATGCAATATTTCCATATGTATATCAAAATCAATGATAAGAATCCAAAAGATCAAATGCCATGATGCAAAATGTATCTTTTTTTTTTTTTAATATAAAGGAAATGAAAATGCAAGAACTGAACAGGAGTTTGATATATAAACCCTACCGTAAGAAAAGAAGAAAAAGACAAACCAACAACCATCCCAATATGCAAGGACAACCAATGAAACAAAAATGAAGAGAAAGAAGGACTGCCCAAAAATTCAACCAAAGAAAGGTTTCCTATCACTCTGCAGGAAATTAAGAGTCATGACACACACCTAAGAAGACTTAGCAACCATCAAAACTTTCCCAACAAACATCAAAATCATAAATCAAGAAAACAAGGATGATGTTGGCAATTGTTCAGAATAAAACCACATATATATGCTTTCTACATAATGACAACTCACGTATGTACGCGATTGTCAGGGAAAAAACTTTGTATATGTATTGAAACACTGCCAGGTTAAGGATAAGTCCAAGAAACTCAGACTCAAAATGAAATGATCTTCTAAAGAAATCATATTGCAAGAAACACAATATAAATGAGATGAATTGAAGGAGAAAAACACTCCAAACCCCCAAAAGAAGATTCAATCCCTAGTATGGTCGCCAATTATGTTACCAGGAAAATCACTCTATGGCATTGGGTAAACCACAACAGACGAAAATGATTGTAGAAATCAAATCTAATCTCAAGTATGCTATAAAAACAAATATTCTAGCAAGACAAGATAAAGAGCCCACCTCTCCCATACATTCAATGAATTCCATCGTTGAGAACCTGACTCAAATCAATACACCTGCAACTTGTCCTCAACAACTAAGATACACAAGCATATGGTGATAATATATAAAGTTAGCACATACAATAGCATAATCCATCAATATTCATAACAAATACGCCCATGGAATAACAATTCAAATATTTGCAAGACATTAGTTGGATGAGAAAATATTATTTCTATTAAAATGTAATCAACAAGAGTTTATGAATAAAAAACTTCCATGTTGACACGTTGGAACCGAGAAACTAAATCCCTTCCACTTGGGCCTCCACCACATCAATCCTCCACCAAATGAAATATCATATAAGAAAGAAAATGATGTTCTCCATCAAATAGGGAAGATATTGGGGGTTGAACAATATGTTCAAACTTAAGAGGACAAAGGGATGCAGACTTAATATGAAGTGTATAATTTATCTAGAGTAACTTTTCTCTCAAAGTTGAATTCTTCTCCTCTTCTCCATAGCTTGGATAAGGCCCATTTATATCCTTCAAATGGAACTGAAGGTCCAAATCAGAATGTTTCCAGTATATGAAAGGTCATGGATCCTGTGACGTGACGTAGAAATCCAACACCATTTTTTAATTTTTGGCACAAAACCCGATGTACATTGGATGTAATGGTGCAGCCTGCGTATATGCATATTGTAT
>JASDQU010440016.1:0-15521 GCA_032191745.1 Picea mariana | reverse complement strand
AATCATAAAAAATCCTCTACGAATATCCTAACGTCACATCACATTTCATTAATTCCACAATGCGACAAAACCATTAATGAACATTGCAATGTGGCATGAAATTTGATGAATTCCACAATGTTTCATATCCTTTAACACATCAAGATGAATCTTGCAATCTGAAATAACCACAGAGGAATGTCATAATCTAACATAAACCTCAATGAATGTCACATTGTCACAAAATCCTTTACGAATTTCACATTGTGACATCACATTTGATCGACACCACAATGCGATATAACCATTCATGAATTTAGGAAGCCAACATAAGTGAGCTAACATCGATGTCTCAATGTCACATAATTGTTGATAACATCACAATAAAACATATCCATATTATAAAGTAAACAAAAATGAATATTACAAATTGACATAACCATTCAAAAATGTTGCAACCCAACAAAACCCTCGATGAACATTGCAATATGTGAAAACCCTTTAAAATGTCACAATGTGACATCACATTTGATCAATGTCACAATGTGACAAAATCCTTAATGAACATCACATTGTGACATTAAATTTGATCAATGTCAAATTGTTACATAGCCATTAACATGGAACAATAAATGTCTCAATTCAAAATAACCATTAAGAAACACAACAATTTCACATGAAGTAAGACAAAAAGAAAGTTGCAATCTAACATTACCATTGAAGAATGTAACAACCCAACATAACCCTTGATGAACATTTCAATGAGACAAAACCCTTGATGAATCTCCCAATGTGACAAAACCCTTAATGATAATCAAAATGTGACATGAAATTTGATGAATTCCATGATGTGAGATGGTTGTTTGCATGGGAATATGAATGTCGTAATCCAAAACAACTTTCAAGGAATGTCGCAATCCAACATAACCCTCGATGAATGTCACAGTGTGAAAAATCTTTTATGAATGTCACAATGTGACACCACCTTTCATTAATCTCATAGTGTGATGCAACCATTAATGAACATTAGAATGTTCTATGAAATTTGATGAACACCACATTGTGACATAGTTTTTAACACAACAATACGAAATCACCATAAAGAAAATTCACAATCCAACACATCCCTTAATGAAGGTCGGAAAGTGACAAAATCCATTGTGAATTTCATAATGTGACATCACATTTGATCGAAACCATAATGTGAAATCATCATTCGTGAATGTAGGAATCCGAAAAAACTCAACCAAGATGGATATATCAATGCCACATAACCATTGATAACATCACAATCAAACATATCCATATCATAAAGTAAGCCAATATGAATGTTACGATTTGACATAACCATTGAAGAATGTCAAAACCCAAAAAAACCCTTCATGAATGTTGAAATGTGACAAAACCTTAAAAAATGTGACAATGTGACATCACATTTGATTAATTTCACAATGTGACTAAACCATTAATGAACATCGCAATATGACATGACATTTGATGAATTCCACAATATTACATAGCCATTAACTTGGTAGGATGAATGTCTCAATTTGAAAAAACCATTAAGAAATGCAACAATTTCACATAATGTAAGCCAAAATTAAAGTCAGAATATGACATAACCATTCTATAATGTCAAACCCAAAATAACCCTCGATGAATGTTGTTATGAAACAAAAATCTTCACATTTGATCGACACCACAATGTGACATAATCATTCATTAATGTAGGAATTTGACATAGGTCGACCAAGATGGATGTCTCTATGTAACATAACGATTAGGAACATCAAAATCAAACATATCAATATTATAAAGTAAGTAAAAATGAATGTTACAATCTCACACAATCATTGGAGAATGTCACAACCCAACAAAATCAATGATCAACATTGCAATGCAACAAACCTTAAAACAATGTCACAATGCAGCAAAACCATTAATGAAATGTGATGAATGTTGTAATGTTACATACCAATTAATGTGGAAAGATGAATGTCTAAATATGAAATAACCATTGAGAAACACAATAGTTTCACACAAAGTAAGTGTAAATGGAAGTCACAATCTAACATAACCATTGAAGAATGTCACAACCCAACATAACCCTTGATAAACATTTCAATGTGACAAAACAATTAATGAATGTCACAATGTGACATCACATTTCATCAATACCACAATGCAAACAAATCCTTAATGAATATCACAATGCAACATTACATTTTGTGAACACCACAATATCACATAACCATTAATGCAATAAGACGAATGCCACAATTTTAAATAACTATTAAGGAATGTTGCAATCCAATATAACCCTCAATGAATATATCAATGTGACAGAATCCTTTATGAATTTCATAATATGACATCACATTTCATTAAACCTTAATGAACAGGACAGTATGAAATAACCATTAAGCATCACAATAATTTCACATAAAGTAAGCCAAAATCAAATTCGCAATCTGACATTACCATTGAAGAATGTCACAACCCAAGATAACTCTTGATGAATGTTGCAATGATACAAAACCTCAATGAATGTCACAATGTGACATCTCATTTCATTAACGCCACAATGTGACAAAAATGAACACCACAATGCAAAAAATCCCATAATGAACATTGCAATGTGACATATAATTTGATGAATGTGACAATGTGACATGTTTTTTATTGTGGCAATTTGAATGTGATAATCTAAAAAATCCACTATCGAATGTCGCAAGATGAATGTCTCAATTCAAAATAACCATTAGGAAATGCAACAATTTCACATAAAGTAAGACAAAATAAAAATCACAACCTAACACAACCATTGAAGAATGTCACAAGCCAACATAACCCTTGATGAAAACTATAATGCAACAAAACCCTTAATGAATGTCACAGTCTGCCAAATTCCTTTATGAATGTCACAATGTGACATCACATTTCATTAATGTCACAATCAGACAATACCCTTAATGAATGTCACAATGATACATGACATTTGGTGAACTCCAAAACATGACACAATCATTAAAATGACAACATGAATGTTTCAATCCGAAATAACCATAAAGAAATGTTGCAATACAATGTAACCCTCGATGAATGTCATAATGTGATCAACACCACAATGTGACATAACCTTTCATGAATGTAGGAAGTTGACACAAGTCAACCGAGGTTATTTTCTCAATGTCACATAACCAATGAGGAACATCACAATCAAATATATCCATATTATAAAGTAAGTCAAAATGAATGTTACAATCTCTTATAACCATTGAAGAATATCAGAAACTATCAAAACCCTTGATGAACAATTCAATGCGAAAAAACCCTTTATAAATGTCACAATTTGACATCACATTTGACTAATGTCCCAATGTGTAAAAACCCATAATGAAAATTATAATGTGACATGACATTTGATGACTGCTACAATGTGATATAACCATTAACATGAAAAGATGAATGTCACAATTTGAAATAGCCATTAAGAAACTAAACAATTTAACATAAGAAATAGAAATAGAAATAACTATGTGGCATAACTATGTGTTATAGAAATAGTTTCCTCACTGTATGCAAACTTTCTCAGAAGGCCTTTTCCAAATTATATTTTTCCACATATACATGCCCTAACAATTATACAATATGCATATATGCAGGTTGCACCATTGCATCCCATGTACATCAGGTTTTGTGCCAAAAATTAAAAAATGGTGTTGGATTTCTATGTCACGTCACAGGATCCATGATGCTTGACCTTTCATATACTGGAAACGTTCTGATTTGGACCTTCAGTTCCATTTGAAGGATATAAATGGGCCTTATCCAAGCTGTGGAGAAGAGGAGAAGAATTCAAGTTTGAGAGAAAAGTTACTCTAGATAAATTATACACTTCATATTGAGTTTGCATCTCTTTGTCCTCTTAAGTATGAACATATTGTTCAGCCCCCAATATCTTCCCTATTTGATGGATAACATCATTTTCTTTCTTATATGAGCTTTCCTTTGGTGGAGGATTGATGTGGTGGAGGCCTAGGTGGAAGGGACTTAGTTTCTCGGTTCCAACATGTCAACATGGAAGTTTTTTATTCATAAACTTTTGTTGATTACATTTTAATAGAAATAATATTTTCTCATCCAACTAATGTCTTGCAAATATTTGAATTGTTATTCCATGGGCATATTTGTTATGAATATTGATGGATTATGCTATTGTATGTGCTAATTTTATATATTATCACCATATGCTTTCATATCTTAGTTGTTGAGGACGAGTTGCAGGTGTATTGATTTGAGTCAAGTGCTCAACAATGGAATTCATTGAATGTATGGGAGAGGTAGTCTCTTTATCTTGTCTTGCTAGAATATTTGTTTTTATAGCATACTTGAGATTAGATTTGATTTCTACAGTCATTTCCGTCTGTTTTGGTTTACCCAATGCCATAGAGTGATTTTCTTGGTAACATAATTGGCGACCATACTGGGGATTGAATCTTCTTTTTGGGGTTTGGAGTGTTCTTCTCCTTCAATTCATCTCATTTATATTGCGTTTCTTGTCATATGATTTCTTTAGAAGCTCATTTCATTTTCAGTCTAAGTTTCTTGGCCTTATCCTTAACCTGACAGTGTTTCAATACATATACAAAGTTTTTTCCATGACAATCGCGTACATACGCAAGTTGTCATTATGTAGGAAGCGTATATATGTGGTTTTATCTTGAACAATTGCCAACATCATCCTTGTTTTCCTGATTTACGATTTTGATGTTTGTTGGGTAAGTTTTGATGGTTGCTAAGTCTTCTTAGGTCTGTGTCATGACTCTTAAGTTTTTGCAGAGTGATAGGAAACCTTTCTTTGGTTGAATTTTTGGGCAGTCCTTCTTTCTCTTCATTTTCGTTTCATTGGTTGTCCTTGCATATTGGGTTGGTTGTTGGTTTGTCTTTTTCTTCCTTTCTTACGGTAGGGTTTATATATAAAGCTCTTATTCAGTTCTTGCATTTTCATTTCCTTTATATTAAAAAAAAAAAAAAAAGATACATTTTGCATCATGGCATTTGATCTTTTGGGTTCTTATCATTGATTTTGATATACATATGGAAATATTGCATCTTATTTGAAATTGTTGAGTTGAATTGAAAATTTCATTTTGAAAAAAAGCGTATCATTTGTTGAGAATTGAAGTTAGGAATTTGCATTATACTCATATTCATTTATTTTACTTGTTTATTCATAACATCATCATTTTCATGACTACATATTTTGAGTAAACAAGGCCACTATAAGTAACGATGATAAATTTAAAATTGATTAGAAATGATTTTATTTTTCAGGGTGCACAAACTAGCTTAAGATTTAGAGCCTTGGAATAGGATTTTGTGAGTAAACTTCTCCAAGCTTATTAAACTCATTATATGTGTCTGACTAAGGAACTGGTTAAATCCATTGTATAATTTGTGACATCAGGAGGCTCCTCTCACACCGGAGTTAAGCACTAGGTCGTGTGAGGTTGGTTGAGGAGATATCCATCTGATACCTTCTTAGTGTCAGAGATATTTATGGGGATCTATTAGTATATGGGGGTCTTTCTAGTACCTTTACCTCTATGAGAGGTGGTTTTTTCAATATTTCAGGATTTGTTACCCTTCCCATACAATGGACCTAACTTACGAATATTTATCTCTGCATTTGTTATATCATGTAGGCTTAGTTACTTGACATAGGTAGCCACACAGGTTACTTGTAGGGGTTATTCTACAGGTACCCTGAGTCAGATAAGGGTCGAATAACACACAACCTTTATGGAGGATTAACTCTCTAGGGGGGTTATAACTAACTGCATTGTTAAGCCCATGAGGACCCTTATAACTGATTTTGATACCTTTTACATTTTGAAGGGAGACTGAGGCCCCTCTTGGGAGAGACATACCTACTCTAGTGAGGGAGGCCCCTTTCCAGCCATTATATCTTGTTTTTTTGCATATTGGCCTTTTGTTTATTTTGGTGTGCTCTTTGATTCTTAGTTGGCCTTAGGATTTTGTATTGCATTGTGAGTTTTCATTGCTATCGTTAGTGGAGCCACCATGACTCCCTTAGTTAACACTACCCAACCTATGGTATTTTCTCATTCCATGGTGATGAATCCTTTTTTATTTCTGAGTGGTACGTCGAATCATGATACTCAACCAATACCTTGGGCCTCTAATCATTTTTCTTATAGTATCGCATACATGTCTTCGCACTTGCCATCCTTTGTCTTGTCGCCTTATGTGAATCATAGTTTTGGGTCTCGAGGCATGATGCCCAGTTTTTCTCCCTTTTCGTTTGGTGGGAGTCATATTCCTCAACCAACTCTTATGGTAGGAGGTTGGAATATTCCTTCCTACAAATCCAATCCTAGCTTCACTTTTGGGTTTAGCATGAACTTAGGAAGCTGAGCTCATTACTAAGAGTTTACTCCCCCATTTGGTTAATCTTCCAGTCCTTATGGAGAGTTTGATCAGTGCCTCCTGCATCACAAAGTTTCATCATTGAGTCTATGCTACCAGAGTCATCCATATGTTTCATGCTCTTGTTCAAAGCATGTCTATCTACCTATTTCGACCATTTCTCAGAACTCTTGACTTTCTATGTTGGCCATACCCTCAGTGTGTCTCACAGTTACATGAAGTTGTATTCCTACCGTGCACCCTCGTCCTACTTTCCTTATGGGTAGGTAACCTTGAACCCAACAGTCGCCATCTCCTCAGTGGTCGCTAACTGAGGGGTTTCCATTGTGTTCGATGACAATAAATCTATTCATGCATTGGGATTCATGCAATGTCTTGGATTTCATTAGCCTTACTTGTGGTTTCCTCACCTTTGTCGATAATTTTCCTTATTGGTTGTTATTTAGAGGGTCATTTTCATGCACTGCTTTCATCTAGTGCATGCAAAAGATGCACATGGTCATTGGTTTGTGAAAATGTTATTCATTTGATTTCCTTCAAATCATCAAGCTCCTGCTTTGTACCTCGTGTTGAATGATGAGATATTCCTTAATTCTCTCTTTTCAGCGGGTCTCCTTCCATTGACTTCAATCCATCTATTATGGAAATGGGACCTAGAGTCCTATGAGTACCTATAGGCTTGCAGTCATCAGTGGAAGGTTCTCTCTCCATTGATAGTCAGGAATACATCAGTGTCTCCTGATTGATGGATTATTCAAGTGTTCGACCTCAACACCTTTATTAACACTTGTAAGAATGTACTCGATGTCTTGATACCTACTTTCATTATTGGTAGGTTGTCTCATGTTTTTTAACTGTATACCTTAATGATCGGTAATCAAATGAATTCTCATTGTGTTTGGCCTCAACACATTTATTCACATGATGTAGACTTGCACCTTTGGTGGATCGTGTATAAGACTTGAGAACATCATTTCATAGTCGAATCTTTCCTGAGTTGTCGATATGATTCATTGGACCGATACCTATATGACTTCAGTGATCATGAGAGATCATATTGTACTCCATTGTATAGAGATATCTTCAGATTTATTTTAAGACTAGTTTTCACTGGGCCTTATTCGTGACTATGATAGCCTATGGCATGTATCTACTTTTGTATTTCCTCTTCATGGCTATGAACAACTGTTTGGTATATTTACACATGGATCTGCAGTGTAATTCAAATTGGTATCCATGTGCGGAAAATCATTATGGATTGTAATATTCTTATGAGAAACTAGTTCGTCTAGTTGGGTCTCCATTACTCCACTTCTGCAAATTATAATGTATTTCGGCCATCGCAGATACTCCTTTGGACTCACACAGTAGGGGGAATATATTATAGAAATATTTGTCTCAACCTATGCAAGCTTGCTCAGAAGGCCTTTTCCATTTCCCTATGAAAACTTGAAGTCCTCTTTTGTAGTTCCCAGATCTAAAAAATATATTTTTCCACATATACATGCCCTAATATCTATACAAGATGTGTATACACAGTTTTCACCATTATATCCTACGTACATCGAGTTTTGTGGCCAAAAACTGGAAACATTCTGACTCGGTGCTTCAATTCCATTTGAAGGCTATAAATGGGTGTTATCCAAGATGTGGAGAAGAGGAGAAGAATTCAACTTTGAGAGAAAATTTACTCTGGAGAAATTATTCACCTCATATTGAGTCTACATCCCTTTGTCCTTTTAAGTATGAACACATTGTTTATCCCCCAAGCTCTTCCCTATTTTATGAAGAACCTAATTGTCTCTCTTATATGAGCTTTCCTTTTGTGGAGGATAAAAGTGGTGGAGTCCCAGCTGGAAGGAACTTAGTTTCTCGGTTCCAAACATGCCGACATGAAAATTTTTCATTCATACGCTTATTTTGATTACATTTTCATAGAAATACTATTTTATTGCCCAATCAATGTCTTACAAATATTTGAATTGTTATTCCATGGGTGTATTTGTCACACCACATGCTTTTGTATCTTGGTTGTTTAGGACAAGTTGCAGGTGCATTGCTTTGTCTCAAGTGGTCAATGGTGGACTTCATCAAACGTCTAGGCGAGGTAGGCTCTTTATCTTGTCTTGTTAGCATATTTTTTTTATATAACATACTTGAGATTAGAGTTGATTTCTATAGTCATTTCCATATGTTTTGGTTTACCCCATTCCATAGAGTGATTTTCCTCATAACACTATGCTTGAATGTCATAATCTAAACTAGAAAAAAAAATGTTGCAATAATACAAAACCCTTGATGAATGTCATAATACTACATCGCCTCTAATAAACTCTACAATGTGACATAATTATTAATAATGTTATTAAACAATTAACCCTGACCAACCACAATCAAACACCACATTCAACCATAATGAACAATGGCAAACCAAAGTCAATTAAAATTCATTTGAGATATGTCTAGTGACTGTCACAATGCAACATAATTATTTCTTATTCAAAACACAATTTTTTTTACATAAGTCAGTGAACAATAATGTTACAATTTCACATAACTATTGAGGGATGTGGGTTATGGTCAACCAAAATCAATAAAACTTAATGCAGCACAACCATTGGTGAATATTGGAATGCAACCTAAACATTAAGGAACACAGTAATTTAACATAAATTAAGAAAAAATGAATGTCACAATATGTCATAACTATTGAATAATATCACAACCCAACATAACCCTTGACGATTGTTGCATTACCATAAAAGCCTTCATGAATGTCACATTGCGACATCACATTTTTGAACGTCACAATGTGACAAAGCTCTTAATGAACATGACGATGTGACATTAAATTTTATGAACGTCACAATGTAACATAACAATTAATGTGGCAACATGAATGTGATATTATTTAGCATAATATTATTTAGCCAACTCTAACAACAATGATAATATTAGTGCACAATATTAACAAGGAAATATGAACCCTTCAATCATAAATAATCATTAAGGAATGTCATAACTCAATATAACTTTATCAACTATAATATTATAATTTTATATTATTAATAATATTTTTTAGTATAATATTATTTAACCAACTATATTCAGTAATATAATTTTATAATATACTAACAAAAACCACATTAACAATAATATTATAGTTTTATTAATAACATTAATGTAAATAAAAACCTTTTTTATTATTTTTAATATAAATTTGAATAACAAAAGTTAATACAAATTATATTAAATTGAGTAATAAATAAGTAAATATTATTAATATATTAATATTATAGTATAATAATTTTTTTTTAAATTGATATTATAATTTATTTTTCTTATAAAATTTATAAATGTTCCAACCATATAATATTTAATGTAAAAATTATATAAATATTGGAACATAATAATATTTCATATAATAATTATATAAATTTTGTAGCATTATACTCGAATATTTTTATTAATATTAATATATCTTTATTGATTATTAACAAAATTTAGTAAAAACATGGTCAATATAAGTTACTACATGTATTAATATTAATATTAATATTAATATATCTTTATTGATTATTAACAAAGTTTAATAAAAACATGGTCAATGTAAGTTATTACATATATTTTATTAATATAATTTAATGTATATTTTATTAATATAATTTAATACCAACATTAATATAAGTTAATATAATATAACCTTTAACATATTAAAACATTAAATATTATACTAGTTATATTAATATTAATATAATTTTATTGAGTAATAATAATGAAGTTTTATGTCAACTTTATGTATATAATTGTTCTTTCATATAAATATTATAAAGATATGATAGTTTATTATTTAAATTTTTTTTTTGAATTTATTGATTACTAGCCACATGTATATTAATTAATCATAATAATGTGTTTGTATATGTTGATTGGCATATATTTATTAGAGTAATAGAATTTTTTTATTAATGTATTAAATATATGTTAGAAAGACATTAATTGTATTAATGTGGTTATTTGTATTATAGTTAATGCAAATAATATAAGGTATCTATGCAGATACTCAAAGATATAGTGAATGATATAGTGAATGTAACCATAATTATAAAATACACTCACTAAATATCCTAATATCATCTTGCTAATTCCTAAAAGAATTAAGTAAATGATCAATTGAAAGAATAATATAAAATGACTATTATGTCAAATTAAATTATTACCAAAATTTCAAAAGTATTAATGATCAATTGAAAGAATAATATAAAATGACTATTATGTCAAATTAAATTATTACCAAAATTTCAAAAGTATCAATTCTATTGGAAACTATGACATAGATAAGTATTAATCATTAATTTTGTCAAATATCCTCTCCTTTAATTCTTAATGTTTCCAGTCAAGAATCTTTGATTTACATGTTTTCCTTTATTAGTTCTTGCCTAAGACTAGGACTGTAGCATTTGATACTCATCATTTACTTTCAATTATTTTCTTTTTGATTATAAATAGTTTTGTTCCTATCAAAACTGTAGCATTCAATCAATTCATCATTAACTTTTAATTATTTTATCTTTTATTATAAATATTTTTGTTTTTCTCAAAATTGTACATTAAAAAAATAAAATAGATATTTTTTTATAATATTTTAATTACCTTTATCAAATATAGTATTGTCTCATAACATGGAACTCTTATTTTGAATATATTTTTGTCAATGTTTAGCTAGCTTAAGTTTTCACTCTATTATATCTTCAATAATCTGACACACTGCATTCTGTATAGGGTGAATTTTGGCAATATTTTCTACCCTTTTTCCACGGCCACTGCCCTCATCCGCCTTCTTCGTAGCTGGCGTTTCTACATTGCAGGTTTCATATCGATTTGTTCGAGATACATCATTATAGAGATGAAGTTGTTTCTCAAATGACCTGCACTTAAAGTGCTATGCATTTAAGGTATGGATTATCTACTGCCACTGATATCCATTTGTTGAAGATATATCGATTTGCTGAAGATACATCATTCCTGAGCTGAAGTTGTTGTTCCTGAGCTAAAGTTGTTTCATAAAAGCCACCTTCACTTAAGGTTCCTTGCGGTTAAGGTACAAACTATCTTCTGTCACTTATAATTATTTATCATAAATCAATAAGGTAGAAACTATCTGCTGTCACTTATAATGATTTATCATAAATCAATAGCAATATGCAAGCTTTTGCAATAACTTTTTCTGGAGTGTTCAAGTTGTTGAGTTATTATGTCACTTATAATGATTTATCATAAATCAATAGCAATATGCAAGCTTTTGCAATAACTTTTTCTGGAGTGTTCAAGTTGTTGAGTTATTAAGTTGCATACTACTACTTGGAAATTAACATTTACAAATTAACCTCCAATCATGCATTTGTATTGAAATTTACAAATGGAAAGGAAAGAGATAAGAATCAACACCATACCTTTCTATTTAGCTCCTCTACAAAAGAGGAAAATTATTGGATATTTGCACTCTTGAATTTACTTAAGAGTGCCTTTGTTTACGATTTTCTTGTATACAATGCACATTAACTCAATCTTAGATCTCCTAAACAAAGCGAGATCTGCTACTATTAATTATTCCTTCCCTTTTGGTGCTTGAGAGCTGGACGCATACTTTATTACTGAACCGCCAAAACTCACTTTAGTAATGCTCCTTCATTCAACACATCTGAATGGACAAGGTTACGAGCCCTTTAAGGATGACCACCTCTCCCTATAGTCTAGTGTCATTGCATAGCCATTCTGCCTTTGCCATTTCAATATAAATGCCTCATCTTTAAGACTCCTGATTGAGAGGTCTGAGTTCGCTCTCTCATAGATTGAAAATGACTCAATCGTAAATAACCATGATTGCTAAATATTTTCGATCACCTCTTTGTCAGCTCTGCACAAACACAAATGCAGACATGTAAGGAGTAAGCATAAAAATCACACATTATATTTAAGCATTATGCATATAATATTGCCTTTTACTTCAGATATGGCCTGTAAACTGTAAAGACCAAGACTTTGTCAGACCCACTTATTCTAGCAAGTAGCAGAAAGAACACAATTACAAATTTTGGACAGGTCCTCAAAGTAAACTAGTCTAGTGCAAGCGGTAATTTTGGACAGGTCCTCCAGGTAAACTATTCTAGTCCAAGCGAAACAAACTATTCTAGTGCAAGCGAAACAAGAGATATATCTAATCCCGTGATAGTATAGATTGTGAGAGTTAATCTATTATTAGGGAATGACTGGGATATCAAAAATACAAGAAAGGGCTTTCCCATAATAGATACTATATTTAACCTAGTCCCCAAGATAAGTGAAGGGATCCCAAAGTCACGAACGAAGTACCAAAATATCAGAGCTGGAAGCAAATTTACCAAAAGACACTAACAATGTTCATAAACTAGAGAAGGAAATCAATTTGAAACAAGGGTAGCTGCGCAGCAACAATTCCGTACTAAGAAGGTAGAGGTAGACTTGCTTCTCCGATATTCCTAGACAAGTCTCCAATGGTGACTTGCTACTCAACTGGCCTACTGTGATAAAATCATGTCGACACTTACAGTTATTGTGCACGCAGTGAGTAGTTGAAAACATTTCAAAAAATGTGTGAATATATCATTGCCTTTTTTTAGTGAATTGAACAGACATAATTGCTTCATGATAGTCTAAGAAATTTGACCTGATATCTACTTTACACCTCCTCGCCCATCAAAATCCAGTTTTGTTCCACTATTGAGCCAGAAGGATTACATACACCGAAAGTTTGTCAATTTACCTGATTACATCCCTTGAAAGTTTGTCAATTTAACAATCTGTTCCAAGACTAGATTTGATAAAATTATCTTTCATCATTGTGAAACGTTTGTCGATTTAGCATTAGTAGATACATTGATTGTTTGTCAATTTAACGGTATACGTAAGTAATTCCATGGATTTGATAACATTTTATTTGATCATAGTGCTTACATCATTAGTTTGTTTTGTCATGATTAATGATGTTTATCACTAGAGTTTTAGTTAACGTAATAAATCTTGCACCAGAGTTTCATGTTTATGCATGGAAATCAAGAATAATTCCTCCCAGTGTTACCTTTAAAGGGTCAAATGATAGAATTGAAAAAAAAAAAAAAATTAGTGTTTTTAAAAATTTAATTAAATTAGCAACAACTACTTTTATGTAAAAAGTGGTTGATATACGCTGATCGGCGCCATTTTCTGTTTTCTTAAATTAATGGCATCGATCGACGTATATCAACCACTTTTTACATAAAAATGGTTGTTGCTAGTTGCAGAACGGCATGCCTAAAATAACATTAATACATTAATGTATTAGAAACGACCAGCCCAACGCAGCCACCCTCACCCCATGAGGACTACCTCAGCCTCATCTTTGATGTGCGCAATCTCCTCGCAGACCAGGTCTTTCGCATCGAGCAGCTGGAGCAGAGGATGGACTTGTTCTTCACCGCGCATTCCAGAGCTACGCCGAAGAAACAGTGTCCAACATGTGCCAGAGCATACGCCTTCCATGCACGATGGAGGCACACTGAAGCTGTCGACACTCTCCTGGGCTCCGAGGTTACCTGATGTTTAGACCCCAACTTTGTTTCTGGTTTTGTCTTGCTAGTATATGCCTGAGGATAGTTAGCTTTCTATATGCTCTAGTTTTAGCTGCAAACACCAGTTTAATTTTGTTTCTCCCGGTTTCCTACGGGCGGGAGACAATAGTGTTATTTTTTATACTCTCAGTCTGCTCTGCAAGGATGATAATATGTGGACGGGGATGTCCAGTTGCCTCGGTTTCCAGCTAAGGCAAGATAGCTGGCATCCCCAACAGTGTTGTATTATGCCTATGTTAATATAAAAGGTTCCAACTTTTTTATTTAAAAAAATATATATATTAATGTATTAATTATAAATAATGCTTTAATGTATTAATACATTGATTGCATTAATATATTAAATGTATTAATGTATTTAATGGATTAATGTATTTAATGGATTAAATTTAATGTATTAACGTATTCAATACATTAACGTATTTAATACATTAGTGTATTTAATATGTTTAATACATTAATGTATTTAATACAATGTGTATTAAATATATTAATGTATTCAATACATTTAATACATTAATACATTTAACGTATTAAATGCATTAATCCATTAAATACATTAATGCATTAAATACACTAAAAAAGTATCAATATATTATTAAAATATTAAAATATTAATAATACATTATTAAAATATTAAAATATTAATAATACATTATTATACAATAATATAGTAATACATTGATAAAGTAATACATGAATAAAATATTAATACATTAAAAATGTATTAACTAATAAAAAAATATTAAATTATTATATTAAAATTATTATATTATTATATTAAAACTATTATATTAAAGTATTAATACATTAATAAAGTATTTATACAATAATAAATTAATACATAAGTTAATAAGGTAATGATACATTAATAAAATAAGGATACATCAATACTTTAATAATATATTACCCAAATTAATATATTATAATAATGTATTAAGTCATTATTATATTATTGTAATTTTAAAATATTAAAATATTTTATAAATAACATGTTTATAGATTATTACTAAATGTATTAATAAAGCACTAACAAATATATTATGTAATAAATTATAATTGTATATTAAGTCATTATTATTGTGTTTAAATATAATATAGTTAATATATTTATATATTCTTAATTAATAAATTAATTTATTAATAAAATATTTATACATTATGAAATAATACATTAATAAAGTATTAATAAATTATTGTTAATTAATATATTAATGGAGCATTAAAACATTATAAAAATATTTAATTTATAATAATACATTAATATATTGAAGTAATAAAGTGCAAATACATTAATAATACATTATTACATAAATAAAAAACATTGACCATCACTATCACGATGATGATGATGATGGTTCAGAGTGATAGGCTATGCTTCACCATCATGATAGTTAAATCCAATTGATGATGACCATGACAATGACTATGCCTGATGTAGTA
>JASDQU010440015.1:80304-92437 GCA_032191745.1 Picea mariana | reverse complement strand
AGCAAATATAGAACATAATGTCAAGAGATTCTATACCTCGTCACTGTGTAATTCTATCTTTTCTTGTATTGTTTTCTCATGTTTGCATTCATTCATTCTTTCTTGTTTTACATATTCATCTTGTAATGACTCTAATTCAGTAATACCTTTGTTATAGCCATTTATTGGGCAGCCTGTTAGGTTCAGGTTTTCCTCTGTTTATGCTGTGAGAAAAACAAGACATGTAGCTTGACTGTTTTTTCCTAGATTACAAGTTATATATATGAATGTTTGTCTTTCAAAGTTATTGGTCATTCCTCTGTTGAAATAAAGATTCGAATTATCAGAATTAGATACCTAACTCTTTGTTTCAATCTCTTTCATCCCCTATCTTCTATCCATATTCCTTATTTTAATTAAATTAGGAAAACGAGGTCATGCCTCTTCGTTTCTGATTTATAAATGATTGAAAGATCAGTTTTGGACCTAGTTCTAGAAGCCTCCTATGAATGATCAATCAACAAATTATTATTTCATTTAAAATGTGCTAAGTCTTAGCTCTATTACAACCTAGAACCAACTCTTGCAACAACATTTTATGGCGTTGTTGGCGGGGACGGAGGAACGAAGTTATCTTCCCCAGGATACAAAAAAAAGTGTAGACCTATTCCTTGATGGTGAACAAGGGATAGTCATTCAATTGGTTGTGATCATTCACCTGACGACTCCTTGGTTCAAAGACTCTACATGATTCAGTGGAAACTCCATTGGTCTCAAAATGTTGAATTCGTTCACTGCTCGAATTGCTGCGAGGTTTGCTCCTCTGGAATTTACAAATGTTTATGGTTTTCCAAAAACTATTCCAGACATTAAAATTTGGCAAGATGTTCTTCCTACATTTGGAGGATACATGGACGACAATCCTTCCCAACACTTGTTCGAATTCCACAAGCTCATGGATGAATTAAATGTACATCATGAAGATGTCCTCATGAATATTTTTATGTTTTCATTGGAAAGATATGCTAGAATATGGTATAAATCTTTACCCCATTCCAGTATTCCTTCATTGAAAGATTTTCACACACTTTTTCATCAAAATTGTAAGAGGATCTATTCAGCTGAAATCCTTTTTGAAGATTTCTGCAATATAGAATTCATAAGACAAAAATATCGAACAAATCCTCTTGAAGAGGGGGAATAAATATCAGAAATTTCTCAAGTCAATGAAGATAATCAATATTAGGAAGAGTTGTCTTATAAAGAAGCATAATATAATATCTCTTGTGATCATATTCAAGAAGAAGATAAAAAAAACTCCATGAAGATGAAGCGGAAAGGTCAGAAGGATTTCAAACCAATTGCAACCAGATTTGTTGCAACGATGATGAGGAAAACACTTTTTCAGATGAAGAGCTAGATTCAAGCTCATTCATATATAACTCTATTTTTAGTTCTGTTGTTCAAGAGAAATATGTTCATAATGAGTTTTTTAATATTAATGATGCTGAAAATGGTTTAATTGTACAACATGATGATGAAATGGTTGGTTTAAATATTCATGAAGACCAACAGCTTATGGAAGGTCATACACAATCATTGTTTGTTGATATAGAACATAGTCATTTTGCTATGGCAGAGCCACTTACTTATCAGTTTCATGATCAAGTAAAGGCTCTGAAATATGACGAATTGTATGTTGCCAAAAAGCCATTTCATGAAGAGTTTTAGGAGGATTGTAATCGTCCAAATGTAATAGAGATTTCAGGTATGATCACTGTTGTAAATCCTCATGAAAATCAGTCTACAGATATTCAACCATCTTTACTAGATCCTCACAAAACAAAAATTTCTGAAAGTCAATGCTTTACAACGTGCTATGAGAAGCCTGTTTATGATGAGTATATAGAAGAGCAAGAAGAGAAGATTTCCTTTTTATCACACATAAATATTTACGACAGTCCTCTTTTGTTTGATGAATATGACGAAAGTGTTTATGAAGATGGTGAGCAGCAAGAAACATTGGTTCAATAGGAAAGCAATCGACAACATCATGAAAGAAATCATTCTATGTATGACATCTATCAAGAAGATATTTGGACAGTAGAAGAAGGACATAAGAAAGGGTTACTGAAACAATTGATCTCTCCTCGTTGTTTAGAAACTATTGAGTAACAGACCAGTGAGTTTCAATGCGACATTTTTTCACCAGAAGAAGAAAAAATCAGTAGTGCACGAAGGCATTTCATACAACTTGCCTAGTAGGAGGAAGTATGGATTAAATGAAAAAGTGGTATAACTCTCCCCTTCTACGATCCAGTAGCTGTTTATATGGAGTCAAAATGGAGCATTGAACTTTTTATTTTCAACTTCTTGAAGTGTAAATTTCAAAACTATAAGTGCCTACTCCCAGGGTATGTTTTGAAATTTGCAGTTGCTCCTGTCATTTTTGTGCTCAAAGATGGAAGCATAATTAAGTTTGTTAGTTGGACACTCACTTGGTTGATTTGGAAATTTTCCTATACTTGAACAAAGTAGTGACATCAGTTAGAGTAGGTGATGTATATAAATAATCTTGGCTTCGAGCATTAGAGTACAACGGTGGTTTTCAGTATGTTTCCAGTTCAGTTTGGCATCCAATATAGTTTTGATTGAAGTCATTACGACTCGATATCCCAATGAACGCATAAGCGGTTTTTGTTTCAGAAAGGAGCGAGAAAAGTGATAGGGTTCAGATTTTGATAAGGATGATTTCAGTTCACCCAATGGATAAAGGCATGTGGCCTACTGTTCTTGGCGCTTTACAGGAAAGTACCATCCCTAGATGGAGCCTATGTTGGAACAATATTGAAAATTTCTAAACTTAGTGTCTTTCGCCAAAATTTAGGTCAATTGCCAGTTAGTTTTAGAACCTTGTCACCTGGTGTAAGATTGTATAACTGTTCAGTCATTGTGCCACCCCACGCATACCTTTCCGCTGCAGTAAAACCTCTAAACCTATCGCCATTTTCGTCGAGTTTCTCTACCATCAAAATCTGAAAACCTTGCATCACAATTGTCCATAATATCAAAGATTTGAAGTTTCTAAAGGTCTCCTATTGGTGTTAGTTCACAATTCTTTGATTATCAAAATAAGCCTTAAAGTGTCAAATTACAAGAAAAAAACCAAACTATAAGTTTTGTTTTTTATATTATTTTAAAATTATTTTATATAATTTAAAATTAATATTTTATTTGACTTTAAAGTTGATTTAGCCAAACCATTTGCACCTATTCTCTTTTATAAAAATCGTCAAGTCCACTACCTTTCACGTCCCAACCTCCCAACTATCTAGCAAAAGCCATACGCATACCAAGTCACATGACAACTGTTATAGAAAGATTTTCCTCACCATTGTTATCTTGCACAGAGGGCCTTGTACATATTTTTCCACATATACATGATCTATCTACTATACAACATGCATATACGTAGGTTGTTCCACTACAACCTGCGTACATCGATATTTGTGCCAAAAAATACAAAAATGAAGTCGGGTTTCCATGTCACGACAAGAGATCTTTGATCCTTGGCCTTCCATATAATGGAAACATTCCAACTCGGCCCTTCAGTTTCATTTTGAAGGATATAAAATCACAATTCCGAGCTATGGAAAATAGGATAAAGCATTCAAATTTAAGAACAAAGTTACTCTGGATAAATTACTTCATATTGAGTCTGCATCCCTTTGTTCCTCAAGTCTGAACACAGTGTTCAGCACCCAATCTCTTTCCCTATTATTGAGAGAACCTTATTGTCTCCCTTCTATGAGCTTGCCTTTGCTGGAGTATGAAGTGGTGGAGGCCTAGTTGGAAGGAACTTGGTTTCTTGGTTTCGAACCATGCCGACACGAAAGTTTGTAATGTTTCGCTTTTGTTGATAATTTATTAATAGAAATACTCCTTTCCCGTCCAATTGGTATCGTGCAAATATATGATTATTATCCATGGGCATGTTTGTAATGTTTATTAATGTATTATGCTATCTAATGTGCTAACCCCTTTATATTATCACTATATACTTGCTCTCCATGTTTATTGAGAAATTGTTGTAGGTATAAAGCTTTGGGTCGAAGTGCTCAATGGTGGAACATCATCAAACATTGGATCGAGGTAGGCCTCTTTCTTATCTTGCAAATTAGTTTATATAGTATACGTTGGAATTGAGTTGATTTCTGCAGTCATACTTGTCTGTTGTGGTTTACCCTGGCCATAGAGATCTTTTCCCTCGTAACATAATTGGCGACCAACAAGGGATCGACAGGGGATCGAACCAAGTACTTTTTCTCCTTGCATTTCTCTTTTTCCTTTTTGTTTCTTGTCATATCACTGCTTGACAGATTCTGTTCACTCTGGGTCTAAGTTTTCAGCCATTTTTCCTTGCTTGGCCTTTCTTTAAATCATGTACGTGCCTTTTTCCTTGACAGTCGCATACATATGCATGCTGTCTCACTGCAAGCTACGTATATACACATTGTTTCCCTGAACAGTCACATATACCACTTTTCCTTGTTTGTTTGCTTGGTTTAGTGATTTTTGGGTGGGATTTTGTAGTTGTTGAGTCTTCTTAGGTCTCTATAGTGCCTGTTAAGCTTCTATGGGATGACAGGAAACCTGTTTGGAGTTGAATATCTGGGCAGATTCTTTCTCATTGTTTTTCATTTTTTATTTTTCCTTGAGCTCTGGGCTATTTGCTTGGCTGCTTGGTATTCTTATTGAGTTATTTCGTTCATACACATTATAATTTATATATCAGGATGCTTAACAGTCCATGCATTTTATTTTTATCATATTGAAAATACAAAAAAACAGGCATTTTACATTGCTTTCCATTTTTGTCTTTTGAATCTTTATCATTAGCTTAGACAATTTAGTGAAAGATTGCATTTTACTTCTGAATTGCAGAGTTGAAATTGAAAATTGCATTGTTTTTTATATGCATATCATTTCATTGAAAAAGTTAAAGTTAGACTTTGCATTATATTCATATTTATTTTCTTGCAAGTCATAACATCATGAGTTTCACTTCCATACCTTTTTGAGTAACCACATTCAATAAAATTTATGATTTAAACTAAAATTGATTAGTGACAATTTTATTTTTTAGGGTACACAAACTAGTCTAGGATTTAATGCCTTGGAATAGAATTTTGTGAGTAAAATTCTTCGAGGAAATTAAATCAACATATGTGTGTGAGACAGGGAGTTGAGAAGTCCATTGTATAATTGGTAAGATCAGGAGGCCCTGTTCACACTAGAGTTAATCACGAGGTCGCACAAAGTTAGTTGAAGGGATAATCCCTGGATACTCGCCTAGCATCAAAGATATTTCTATGGATTTATTCATATTTGGGGATCTTTCTAGTACCCATACCTCTGTGAGAGGCGGTGCTTTCAAGGTTTCGGGCTTTTCTACCCTTCCCATATGGTGATCTAGACTTACAACTGCTCACCTATGCATCGGTTATACGATGGTTTATTATTTTCTTGACTTAGGTATCTCATAGGTTACTTGCAGGGATTATTCTTCTTGTATCCTGGGTCAGATAGGGGTCTGACAACACAGAGCCTTTATGGAGGAATACCTCTCTGGGGGATCTGATAGACTAGTTGTTAAGCCGACGAGGGCCCCTATAACTGATTATGTTACCTACAAAATTTAGCGGGGATTCTTAGGTCCCTATTGGACGATACATACATTCTTTAGCGAGAGAAGCCACTCAACCACTTTAGCCCATTTGCATGCATATTGGCCGTTTGACTTTTGGTATTCTTTTTTACTACTAGTTGGCCTTAGAAGTCTCTTTTGGGCTTCATCATCGTGGATAGTGGATTTTCTTGTGCTCCCTCATTTACTGCTACCCATCCCATGATTCCCACTCATTTCATGGGGACATATCCTTCCACTTTTCACAATGGTATGCAGAACCATAACATTCAGTCCACGCCTTGGGTCTCTAGTCATTTTTCTGTTGATATGCCTTCACCCGTGAAATCCTGTCCCTGGCCCACGTATATGAATCATAGCATTGGATCCAGGGGCACCATGTCTTCGATGCCTACTTCTTTATTTGATATGACTTGTGTCCCCATGGGAGTTTGGAACCTCCCCCCTTATGGATCCAATGCTATGCTCTTCAAAGAACCAGTGCTCAGATGGGTGCGTATCCCACCTATTACACCCCATCCATGTATCTTTCTTCTGCCATGTCAGTTCCTTCGAACACTTTTTCCATGACAGGTCCTCAAGTACCCCAGGTATTTCATATGGGGAGAATCAATTTTACAGTTCAGACTACCCTATCTATGGGACCCCTTCACAAGGGAGAAACATATAACATCACTCGAATAATTCTTATCCGACCTCGGTCCCTTCATAGACCTTAGTGATTATGCCCATCCAAACCTCTTCAAACCATTTTAGCACAAGCCATCACCCTTCTAAGAAGGGACAGGGGGTTTACCATGATCCTTCCTAGCCTACAATGTTTCAAAACCAATCTTTTCCTGGAACTTGGCATCAAATGCCACAATTTATCTCTAGCCCAATCACTGTCATTCATATTGGTGCTCCATCACTAGCCTTTGCCAGTCATGTCGGAGATGGGTCCAAATTTTATACAAATTATGTCGACAGCTCACACACAACCTCTGCCAATTATGTTGGGGGCACCATCCTTTTTAACCCAGATCACAGTTGGGTCACGTCTCCAAACTCTATTCATCGCGTAGGAGAAGACTCTCTTACCTCTACCAGTCATGACAAGAGCATGTCACCATCCATTGTAAACAATGTTGGGGGCATCGAGAATCCTAGACATCTCAGACGTGAGCCTAAATTCCTATGTAGGACTTGTGAAGGAAGTCACCTTACTCATTTTTGTTTGGCTACTACCGAGATACCAAAAGCGTGGGGCTCACCCAAGATCCCTTCGGATTATGAGACATATATGGTTTCTCCTCAAACTAATTCTCCTTTGATCGACTCAGTGTTCCGACCACCGCAATCCCCTCCCGAACTCACCCCCTTTGTTGAGTGTCAAGAATTTCTTGTCCCCATTACTATGCATCCTCTTCAACCTATAACTGAAGAAGTGGTCACACCAATGAAATCTCTATTCAATATTACTCTCCCTGAAGAGAGTGATGCATCCTTCATTCATGTCATCAACATTCTATATCCTTCCCCTTCTAAACGAGAGAGATTTATTCTTCCCTAGAGTTCTCTCCCTCCAAGTCCTGATGAGGTTCCCCTCGATTGGGACGACCTGATGGGGCATCCTATACCCCCATCTATGTATTTTCCAGCAAGAGACATTATTTGAACCATCATAGAGACTATATACTTTGTTAGCACTTTCTCCTCCTCGAATTGGAGAGATTTGGGTTTTCTCATAATTTTGTCAACTATCCATAAGATACTGACCTTTCGCAGAAAACCGAGACAAGAGCCTTGGCCTCCCCCTTTACATGTTGATTAGAACAACAAAAACAAGTCTTAGTTAAGCTCTTTTCCGACTTGTCTAAAAAAATGAAAAGCTTTCCGAGTGATTTGTCCCTTTCACACTCGTTAAATTGGATTTGAAAGGTCATGAGTCTTAGCTAAGCTCTTTTTTGACTCGTTACCAAAAATAGAAAATATCGCCGAGTGAACTTGTCTTTTTCACACTCGTAAATTGGATTTGAAAAGATTCCTATTTGGCACAAGTTTACCTCTTTTTCACACCAAGTAGACTAAAATACATAAAAAGGGACATTTTTTGGCGTTAAGTTGTGATTGCATCTCATGCCCTCACTTACAGTATTGAGCCTTTAGCCGTTTCTCTCTTTGAGTTATAAACCATTGCCTAAGCAGTTTTTTCATCCTCAGCCAAGAAGAGTCTTGTTTATATCCTTCACAATTTGACACCCTATACCTTGGAGGGAACATCACCCTGAGTGTCCATCTCCCACATGCATTTTCTTGCGTTGAGAATTGGTATGTTCCACTGTTGGAAATATTTTTGCTTACTTGCAACACTCGTTTCCTCATCTGTATCATAGCATTCATTTGTTATGAAAAAATAAAAAAAGATGGGCGAGAAGGGAGTACTATATTATATTTGGCAACAATCGTATCCCCTTTGAAAAGAGAACAAATTTATTGAGTCCTTGCGTCATCATAATTTTGCGTTTAGCATGGCCTTAGGAAGTTGATCTCATTACAGAGTTTTCTCTACTGACTAGTTACTCTTTTAGTCCCCATAGAGAACATTATCGATGCCTCCTGCATCTGATAGTTATATCATTCAATCTATGTTTTCAGAGTCTACCATATGTCTCATGCTCTTGTTCAAAGGAATTCTATCAACTTGTTTCGACCATTCCTCAGAACCCTTGACTTTGCATATCGGCCATACCCTCAATTTGTCTCAGAGTCACATGACACTGTGGTCTTATCATGCAACCTAGCCCTACTTTCATCATTGGTAGGACACCTTGAACCCAACAATCGACATTTCATCATTGGTCATTGATTGGGTGGTTTCCCTTGTGTTCGATGACAAGACATCTATTCACACTTTGGGATTCATGCAGTGTATTGGATGCCATTAGCCTTATTGGTAGTTTCCTTGCCTTTGTCAACAGTTTTCATCATTGGCTTCTATTCAGAGGGTCTTTTTCGTGTACCACTTTCATTTGGCACATGTGAAAGACACACAGGTTCATTGGTTCGTGAACATGTTCTTCGTCCAATCTCCACCAAATTATGAAGCTCATGATTTGTTCCTCATGCTGACTAATGAGAGATGCCTTAATGATCTCCTTTCAGCGGGTCTCTTTCCATCGAATTCAACTCATTTATTCTGGATAAGGGACCTAGAGTTTTATGAGTACATTGAGGCTTGCAGTCATTAGTGGCAGGCTCTCTCGCCATTGACAGATGGGAATACATCAGTGTCTCCTGATTAATGGATTCCTCAAGTGTTTGACACCAACTCCTTTATTCACACTTGTAGGAATGTTCTCGGTGCCTTGATACCTACTTTCATTATTGGTAGGTTGTATCCTGTTTTTTAATGGTATACCTCAATGACCGGTAATCAAACGATGTCTCATTCTGTTCGAACTCAACTCCTTTATTCACATTATGTAGACTTGCACCCTTGGCGGATAATGTAGAAGACTTGAAGACATCACTATGTGGCCACAACTTTCTTGAGTTGTTGCTTCCTTTTCATTGGACCAGTACCTATATGACTTCAATGATTGTGGGAGATCATATTGTACTCCATGATATACATATATCTTCAGATTGGTTTTGAGACTATTTTCACTAGGCCTTGTTCGTTACTATGACAACTTTTGGCATGTAACCACATTTATATTTTTCCTATTTTATGGCCACGAACACTTGTTTGGTATATTTTTCACATGGATCTGCAGTGTATTCTTGACATCCATGTATGCAAAGTCAGTACAGAATGTAATGAGCAATTGAGTTCATCCAGTTGGTTCTCTACCACTCCACTTCTGGGTTATTTATAATGTATTTCAGCCATCGCAAATACCCCTATGATCTCACACATTAGGGGGGGGGCTTCTGTTATAGAAATATTTTCCTCACCATTGCTATATTGCACAGAGGGCCTTGTTCCATTTCCCTATGCATACTCTTCATCCTTTTTTTGATGAATCTAGAGCTAAAAATACATATTTTTCCACATATACGCGCCCTATCTACTATACAACATGCGTATATGCAGGCTGCTCCACTAAAACTTGCGTACATTGGAATTTGTGCCAAAAAATACAAAAATGAAGTTGGGTTTCCATGTCACGACATGAGATCTCTGATCCTTGGCCTTCCATATACTGGAAACGTTCTGACTCAACCCTTCAGTTGCATTTCAAAGGCTTTAAAAGCACAATTTTGAGCTATGGAAAAGAGGAGAAAGAATTCAACTTTAAGAGCAAAGTTACTCTAGAGAAATTACTTCATATTGATTTTGCATCCCTTTGTTCCTCAAGTATGAAAACAGTGTTCATCCCCCAAGATCTTTCCCTATTATTGAGAGAACCTTATTGTCTCCATTCTATGACCTTGCCTTTGGTGGAGAATTGAAGTGGTGGAGGCCCAGTTGGAAGGAACTTGGTTTCTTGGTTTCAAACTGTGCCAACACAAAATTCTATAATGTTTCACTTCTGCTGATCATTTATTAATAGAAATACTCTTTTCCCATCCAATTTGTATCATGCAAATATTTTATTATTATCCATGGGCATGTTTGTAATGTTTATTAATGGATCATGTTATCTAATGTGCTAACCCCTTTATATTATCAGTATATACTTTCTCTTCTTTTTTATTGAGAACTTGTTGTAGGTATAAAGCTTTGGGTTGAAGTGCTCAACAATGGAACATCATCGAATGTTGGATCGAAGTAGGCCTCTTTCTTATCTTGCACATTAGTTTATATAGTATATGTTGGAATTGAGTTGATTTATGCAGTCATACCTTTGTGTTGTGGTTTACCCTAGCCATAGAGATTTTTTCCCTTGTAACAACAACTCATACAAAACTCCAAGGAGAGAATTCACGAGGAGGCCCAAAAGAGTGCAATACATGCCAAGAAAATCACAAGAAGGGTCATGCATAAACACCACGTTCATTTTCGAGATTTTTATCATCAGAAGAATGATAATAAGCCACTCCTCTTTTCCCTGAAGCCCAAAGGCACGAAATCGGGGTTCTATCCTTATGCATAAAATGACGATGGTTTAAACATTCCAGTTGTAAAATGAAAATGCCCTCCGTCAAAAACAAAAAAATACCTTGGTAAAACTCAATTTTCTCAGTCGTGGAGACGCGATTTAAATGCTCAAATAGTCGATTGACATCTAGAAGTCATAATATTTTCAATGGTACCTTCATCTCTTCATTTGGAGCTATGGAAGGCAGAAAAAATTTTCCCACAAGATGGTGCTTCGTTTTTGTGAAGACATGGCCCATAAATGTAGGAACACACCCAAATTTCAGTTAAACACTGCCAATTCATTTCTTACGACTCTTAGTAGGTTTTGGGTTTGTTTCTCATTTGTTACACATTGGAGGATTAGTTTTTTCCTTATTGTAAATTATCATTATTGAAAATCAACCACTAAACCCTAATTTTAGGGATTTAGTTATACTTTTACTATTTTTGGTTTTGAATCATGCGACACCTGTTCCTTTCTGGAGGAATTTCTTTTGTAATTTGAATCGTTTATCAGTAATTTGAGAAGGGGGAAGAACACTTATATATTGTATATCTGTTTGATGAGAAGGGGAGGGGAGACAACCCAAAATCCTTTTGTGGGTTGGGTTTGTAATGCCATTTCTTTCAGTAAATATAGAATAGAATGTCAAGAGATTATATACCTCGTCACTGTGTAATTATGTCTTTTCTTATATTGTTTTCTTAGGTTTACATTCATTCATTCTTCATTTTTTTACATATTCATCTTGTAATGACTCTAATTCAGTAATACCTCTGCTATAGTCATTTATTGGGCAGCCTGTTAGGTTCCTCTGTTTATGCTGTGAGCAAAACAAGATGTGTAGCTTGACTTTTTCTGCCTAGATTACAAGTTATATATATGTATGTTTTTCGTTCAACGTTATTGGTCATTCCTCTGCTGAAATAAAGATTCGACTTATCGGAATTAGATACCTAACTTTTTGTTTCGGTCTCTTTTATCCCCTATCTTCTATCCATCTTCCTTATTTTAATTAAATTAGGAAAATGAGGTCATGCCTCTTCATTTCTGATTTATAAATGATTGAAAGATATCTTTCAGACCTAGTTCTAGAAGCCTCCTATGACTAGTGAATCAACAAATAATTATTTCATATAAAATGTGTTAAGGATTGGCTCTATTACAACCTAGAATGAACTCTTGCAGCAACAACATATATGTCTCACCTTTTTTACAGTAGAAGAACATTATAAGATGCACCCTTGAAGAAGATATAAAAATGAAGTAATTCACATAGATCACAGGTCTTGTTTTACTCACAGTAATAACAGAGGAAAATTTGTTACTAAATGAACCGATGATATATTATGATCACAGTAGATGTAGTACTAAATTG
>JASDQU010440015.1:63313-79618 GCA_032191745.1 Picea mariana | reverse complement strand
TTATGGGATGGCTAACAATTACATGGAAGAGTAGTTTTTCACAAAAATAATGATGGGGAACAAGTGTTTAATAAGGAGGTGGGATGGGTGGATGCAAGAGTGTGGGTGGTAGGGATAGACGGGGTAAGTGACGGTTGGAGGGTGAAAGGTAGAGTGGGTGGAGAAAGTGGATGGTGTGCATGCTTTTTAATTTTCTCCTAGATACACTCTCCTTTCCCTATTCAATGCATTGGGTGCATCTTTCCATAAATGCTACCACGAAACTTGAAGGATCCATCCTTTCATTTAATTTGAAGGAAAACATCTTCATCTATATTTGTGGCAACTTCTCCTGGATTTTTTTCACTTCTTGGACTGTGACCTGATCTAGTGAACTTGTATTAACAAACCATTCATTGATTTTAAGTAAATCAATCTGGATCATCTCTTGGATTATTGCCTAAGTGTTTTCCTTATTCTTTCTGGAGCTTTGTTGGTTCATTTCTATCTCAATATGCACGAATGCCTCTGATATGTTATTTCCTTCAAACTCAATCAACTTTTTATTTATTGAATATAATGGCTCTAGACAAGCCTCTTTTACATATCTGGAAAATTTCTTTCCTTCTTCCAGATTTGTTTCCTAGGATTTTAGGGCCATTTCACAACTTACTTGTTCAAAATGAGAGAGAAGAGTAAGACCAGAGGAAGTATCTTTTTGCTTCCATATGAGAGCCTCTTGAAACTTAGATCGGGATGCGCAGGCCTCTTTTTCCTTGACATAAATATCTTTTAGAGAAAGGTCTACTACCTGATATCATTTCTGAATAGCATCTACTTTTTGATAAAGTTCTTGTTGGGAAACTTCCAACCTCTCATTGATTTATGATGCTTGTGTTTTTAAGGCCAAAATATCTATCATTGTGTTCTCTGTTAGGGTCAAACTAGCCTACATCTTCTCAATAAAATCGTCACACTGAGTGACCAAACCTTGGCTGGTCTATGAGCTCTAGTAGAGCAGCTAAAGGTTATCCTGTAACTCCTTAATTTGATGTTGATGACTAGCCCTGATTTTCTCAATGTCCTAGTTCATCCTACTTCTAACAATCTGCTCTATGATATATATCTCATTCTGCAATTTCTCTACCAAGAGGCATTCATGCCATAGTTATTTGGTTAAATTGTCCATTGACCATTGATTGGCAGTGGAAAAATCGCCTAGCGACCCTGCAACTTATTTTGCCAACTGAGGACCATATTGGTCTTTCCCATCATACACTAGTCTTTCCCTCTTAGTGATTACTCCATCATTTTGGTGAGATTCTCTTTTCACAATAGATTTTCATTTCTTGTTCAAAAATAAATTTGAAGGTGGCATCTCTTTGGTCAATAGAGGAGTAAGATCAACTACAAAAGTGAGTTCGGAATTAGGATTTCTGAAGCTGGTCTGTAAGGGGATTAATGATGTAATAGGAGACATAATTTTTGTGGAAAGTTATTGTCCTGTTGTATTCGGGGTGCCAGCAGGCGTAGCTAGTGTTGAATGAGGAACAACTTGTCCCAAATTCATGAGAACATCAAACCGAGCTAACACTTGTGGATCGTTCAGTGCTGACAGTGATGTTCTTATTTTGTGAAATAATACTTCTGGGATTTTTGGGACTTCTTTGACTTTTTGCTTAGTGGAGGAACTTGGCTCAGATCCTTTAGGTCTACCTTCCTACAAAGGAGGCATGAGATTTGAATCTCCTTGCAATATCTTTGGTGAACTATTCCCTCTATGTTTTTGAAAGATGAGGAAACCAACTTGTTGGTCAGGAGGCAGAGTCTAGATATGATTCAGACTTCCTCATAAGATATAACACACATGAACATTTCATCATAAGGAGAATTATCATGGATGTATCACTTCATGTTAAACTAAGCTAGATGATTTTCCACTATCTTATGTGGATCATGCTTCTTGAACTTGATGTCAACTAATTTGACATCTTCCAAGGTTGTGGCCTCAACTTTATAATGACCAAAATACAATAGTGTGAACATGCCAACTTGAATGGGGAAAGTTGGCCAAACCGTTTTCTAAGCTACTTTCAACTCCTTTCTAATACCTCTTGGTATTGTCTAGTATGCCACTTCTCTCCATACCAGTCTATCAGGTAAAACCTATGGGAGGGCATGAGGAGGAACGGAACAACCAAATACTCTGATATAGGAGAAATTCTTCTGAATGAAACAGTTTGCAAGTTTTCCTAAGTTCCCCATAATCCTTTCTCAAATATGGGGTGACAGGTGACCATAAATAGATATATGAACAAGCACTACAACGTTGTGACACATTTCGTAAAAGAAATCTTCGGTGTTCTCCTCTCATAATTTGTAGTCGTAGAAATGAATTGGCTTAGAACTGGTCGGGGTCCAACTCCAGTTCATCAAGGGAAAAGGGGTCATGAAACAAATGGCATCCATAACATATGCTGACATGTAAAAAGGGGCATGCTTCCCTTTTGATTTTGTTTATCTATATTGAGCAATTTCCTAGGCCAAATTATCAGATAACATTTTGGCCCAATTGAAGGTATAACACTCAGCTACCTCATTCATGATGGCTGCCCACTCACGAGTTCTTATTTCCAAACAAGAGACAAAGAATAATGGCTATATATAATATATGATCATCTAAAGACACTGTGGTGTATATACCATAAGCGTCAGCTCTAAATTTTTTCAGATGTCCCCACCAGTTCTTCACTATATCATGACCATTTCTAGTGTATTGGGTGCATTCCTTTCTCTCAAATTCTAGAATAAATGCAACATTGTAAGTGTATTTATGGGTAGGGGAAAGCATGTACATTACTTAAAGGTTCTCTGGTCGGAAAGAGATGATGGTGACCTACTGGTGGTTGATGACGCTCCTGGTTTGGATGTCAACATGTTCCAAATCCCATTTTATCATATCGTTGTAGGGTATGATTCTTTGTCATGCAGCGATATTATGCAGTTCCGACTGTGCTACATGTATAAGATTAGCTGTAAAGGATTCGTCATCTTCTTCGGCAGAGTCTTCTGGACAGTTAATGATCTCATTCTATAAGATATCAAAAACCTGCTTCCAAGTTTTAATGGCATCCACAACTCGTGGAATTGTGTCTGAAAGAACATTTGTGTTTGGATTTGAATCATCACTAGATGCATCAAGCTTCTTTGCAACTTTTATTGGCGCCATGATCCTCAAGGAAACAAAATTATCCTACCTATGAAAAGAGAATTATGTAAGCTCTACACTAAATAAAAACTGCTAATTACAAATGGTAAAAAGGATTTTGAAATTCGAAGTGATTTATTTAAAAAGTCTATCGATCTTCGTATACTTCTACTGATGAAGAATTTATTAAAATTAATAGAATCCATTACCTAGTGATTCACAATATTTATTTAAAATCATTAACCTTAATCAATCATAAATGTCATTAATACATCAACGGTTTGCATTCATAAGTTTTGGATGTAACAGGGTGGAAATCTCTTGAATTATGAATTCGTGGAGTAGTTAATCTCTGAGAAATAAATTTTATGTATTAATTAATCATGTTTAAAATGTTTTATTAACTTTAAGAATTTCATAAGTTCAGAATTCGAAAGTTTTGAATATAGCACAAGAGAAATTTTCTGAAATCTGAAACTGCGAAGTGATTAAATAACACTTAATCATGACTAATTAAAGTCATTAACCATTTTATTAATTCCTAGAAAACCCTTTTTACATTTTGTAATCACTTTACTTCGACACATTGATAATCTGGGGATTGTGAAATCAAAATCTCCCGAAGAGAAATCTCTCGGAGTGGCTTGGTAGATATGACATCATTTTGATGACATGTCAAGAAAAGAGAGGTGCCACATGTCACTTGAAAATGTGTGAATCATCCGACGTAAATGTCAAAAATAAGTGCCACATGTCAACCCAAGAAAATATTTTTAAAACACATGTGTCCTATTACGTGTCTATAATTCCTTTATGAAATATCACAAGTGACTATCTTCTGGACTTCAGAATTTTGGGTTTTTTGTTGTTTAGACTTGTTGGAACATCCGAAGTGCGGAGTTCCGAAGCGACCATTAGAGACTTTCTCTTTAAAAATCAGGTGGCTTCAAAACTTTGGATATCATGACCGTTCGATAACATAAGAGTAACTCATTGACGATATATATCATCAGATCCTTATTGATAAATAATAACCAATGGATTTATTTAAAATTGAAAGGAAACTCTAAGTTTTTTCCTTTTTTGTGTAATTTTTTTTTTCTAAGAGTTAAAATATATAAATCTCAAAAGCTCAAAATTATGTGTGTTCTAACAAGCCACATAGGTGTGGTCATGAAGTTGTAATTTGTTTGAGGAATAAGGACATGAAGGAAAGTGTAAGTGCATGTAACACACTCATAGATGGATAGTCCTTGTGTCATTTCCAACAGTAGGTGGTACATCATGTATTTCCTCACGACTGAGGAGTTATGAGGTTATGAAGTTGGAAGCCCCAAAGAATGGTTAAGAAACCCCTAAAATTTTGCAACAAGAAGTTATTATTTGGCCCCAAAATGAGGAAAAAGGGTAAAACAATTGTAAATAAGAAGTTATAGGTCGGCCCTAAAGCTAAGTAAAGAAGTCACTTGGAAAAGTATAAATACACATCAAGAGAATCTCATTTGTACACACACAAGTTCAATGAATATCTATATAAGTGAGCAAGTGATTCTTATATGAGGTAGCCACAGAGATATGGGGAGAATTTCAGAGGGAAGATGAAGTGAGGAAGGGAGAAATTCCAAGGGAGGATGAAGTCTTGTAATGATGTGTTCTAAGGAATGTTATTTAAAGGTCATATTACCATTTTTGATATAATGTTTTGTCTATAATGATTTAGATAGCCAAAAGTGGAGGAGGTTTGGAAGATATTTCAAGGTACATGTTGTAAAATTTAAATCTTTTGGTTCATTGAATGTTTGGATATACACTTTGTGGAAGATGGGGTTTTTGACTAGTCTTGAAACTAGTCTTAAACAAGTGTTTCGGGTAAAATAGTCATAACATATTCATATAGGATCCAAATTATGTGAGACAAATTTAATTGGAAATATAACATTATGTATCATATTTTGTGTGAGTTTCAGAATCAGATATCGAATGTTGAGTGTGGGGCATTCTGTATAATTTATCTCTCCACAATAGGCCATAAGTTAGGAAGGTTTTCCATTTTCACTATAACTTCTTTTCTGATAAGTTTTAGATCCTGGAGTTTTGGTGATAGAGAAATGATATCATAGTATATGTGGTTAAAATTTCAGGCATTGGATCACAATAATAATGGATATATACTCTTTGGAGATCAGAGTTGCTAAAACGGTCCTAAAATATGTTTCAAACAAGTCATCTTGGAATTTTTGTTATAAGTTCTGTTATGGGAGTTTGCAGACTGTGGAATTTTTAGAGGTTTGAAAATACATATATAAGTACCTCATATAGAAATTTAATAATAAGAAATTTAAAATTGAGCTTAGGGTTTCTATGTGGACCAAGTTTGATGTTGTTGAGGATGGAAGGTCTGTAGGTCTATAAGACATCGCACGAGGTCAGCTATAGGTTTAATTGTATGTCTATATGCCATTTTTAAGGGTTACATGTTGGTGATGTTATCATGCATGCTTGAGGCATGTCTTTGGTATCTTTTTGAGAAATTGGCACATGATTGATGCATATATTATGTTCATGGTGTGAGACATATTTATGGTATAACTTGTGGTACATGGTTGATGTACATGGTATGGTATAGGTTTTGGTACATAGTTGATGTACATGGCATGGTACAGGTTTTAGTACATGTTTGATGGACATGCTATGGTACAGGTTATGGTACATGGTTGATGTACATGGTATGGTGATGGTTTTGGTATCCAAGTGAGTGGATCTGGTTATAGTTGGTTGATGATGGTATATCAGTGACATAGAGAGTGATAGGGATAGGGATAGGTTGGATGATTGGTTGATCATCAGTGATAGGTTTATGTGATAGTGATAGTGACATGTTGATGAGACAATGGAAATGACATTATTAATGGTAGTGACAGGTTGAGTCTACACTTATATTTCATGGTGCCAAGACAGGGCAAGGATAGGGGGTTGTAGTATCCCTCTGGTTGGTTTCAAAGAACACAAGGAGTTGGAGCTTCCTTCAGGTTGGATTTTATAAATTAGGGGGTCATAGCCTCTTTTTATTTGGAGCTAGAGAAGATAGGGATTTGTATCTTAGTTAAGGTTGGAACCTATAAACTAGGGGGTTGGAGCGCCCTTCCAATTGTATATGGAGAATTTATGGAGTTGTATCCTCCATCAAGTTGGACCCTCCTTCTATTTGGTGCTGGAGAATTGGGAAGTTGGTGCTTCCTATGAATGTATTCTTTATATATGTAAGAAAGAGTTATGTGGTTTTCTCCCATTTGGGTTTCCACGTAAATTTTGGTGTACTCTGTGTTGGAGATACTTCACACACACCTGGTATTTATTTTTCCTAAGGTTTTCCCTATGTTTATTATTTATTATCCGATCTCCTATAGTTTAGGGAGAATATACCTGTAGGGTAATATTCTCTTTAGTTCACACTTTATCTTGATCACTTCAGTGGAGTCTAGATGCCACATTGGGACCATCACCATGCAACATTGGGATAATCACTAGCTAATGCGCATTACTCATGATTCCTTGAGATCCTCTCATGTTAATTTGTTTCAATCAGTTAAGTGAAGACTGAGATACTAGTTAACTCAGACTAGGTGCCAGTTCACTCCTATAATTGCCTGAGAGACTAGACTAGGTGGAATTTTACTTTCATAACTATTGGTGTGTGTATAGATCACTCTAGGCCACCACTATGGCACATTGGATTCTCCTCCAGTGTGCATTAGTTTATTTATATAATGTATATCATGTGTAAATTATCATTCATTCATTTGGTTAAAGAAAATTCTTCCATTCTTTCTCTCCTGCTTCTCTTTTCTCATATTTTATCTGCAAATTGTGTATATAATTTTATAACTAGATATATTATGTGAAGTTTCAAAAAATTTACATGGTATCAGAGTTGATGGACTTCTAGGGAAAATACACACCAAATTATTTTTGTAGGTACCGAAGATTGAAGACAGAGGAAAAATGGAATTTCCAAAAGAATTCATTCTTACACTGTACAATTTCTTTTCATGGAAGGAGAATATGAAAATGCATCTTCAAGGTAGAGGATTATATAGGTTAACCATGAACACAGAAAATGAAACAACATTAGCCATAGAAAAATCCAAGTATCTAAATCGAATGGATGAAGCGTTTGGAACAATTTGCAATCTCATTTCTCCTGAAATTCTCTTTCACATATCCTCCTGTAAAACCACCAATGAAGCATGGACCACCTTGGAAGGGATTTTTGGAAAATAGGATGAGATGAGGGGACACATGCTGAAGGCGTAATTTCTCACTTTGGATCCAAAAACCTTTAGAATTATCCAAGATTTCTTTACCAAATATAAGGATTTGTTTTCACAACTCAAGTATTGCAGGGTTGATTAATCGAAGGAGGAGAAACAAATGGTTCTTACCATTCTCTCCAAACTTGGTCTGAAATAATCAATGTTTGTATCTACATTTTGTTCAGTTAGGCTCGCCACTAGAGCCACCTGAACAATTCCCTCTCTTGAGGCCTTTTTCAAGTCTCTGACACAAGAGAAAAACAAGCTCATCAATATGGGAAAAGTCAAAGTCCCAAAGGTGCATGCAATTACTATGCAATATGGTAGCAGTAATCAATATCATAAATCTAAATAAAAATACAAAATCAAATCAGATGAAAATACAAAAAAGGAAGGGTACTTAAAACCCTTCAATGATGCCTCTAGATCAAAAGTTGGAAAGGGAAGAAATGGGGAGAAATGCACTCACTGCCATAAAGGATTACATACAGAATCCACATGTATGCAGAAACATATAGATTAAATGGCCCAAATATTTAATAAAAAATACCTTGGAGATCATATCCCCGAGGGTCCAAGAATAAGAAGCCAGAAGATCAGAATCACAATAAAGGAAATGCTAGCCATGCTTTGCTTGCATCAAATCCTCTCCTGATGCTTTGATCATAGATTCAGGTGCATAAAACCACATGGAAGCCACAAAATAAGTATATTCTTAATTGGATTCATGCAAAGGTCCTCCTATTATGATAAGGGACAACTCTCCAGTTGAGATCACTGGGAAAGGAAGAATTGAACTAACAAACAAAATCTTCAAGAATGTGCTACATGTTCCCAAATTTTTTGTCAATCTTCTCTTTGTGTATCAGATGAAAAAATATGACACCAAAAATAGATTCATATTCAAACCTAATGAAGTGGATATCTATGACATGCAAACCAATTTCAGGGTTTCTACCAGTGAGCTAAATCATCAATCTAGACTCTACACATTTTCTGAATTTATTGAACTGGATTTTGCATTACTACTTACCCATGTTGATGAAAGTAGTAGGATATGGAAAGAAAGGTTTGGTAATTTAAATTTCATATACATGAAACAAATTTTAAATCAAGGAATGGTTGATGGTCTACGTGACATCTGCTTCTCCAAAGGAATTTGTGAGGGATGTGTTCTTAGAAAACACCCTGAAGAGAAATTCATCAAAGGAAATACTCAGAAGGCTTCCTTTCCTTTAGATATGATCCATAGTGACCTCATGATCCATTTTCCACATCCATCAATTAGTAAATAAAGGTGTGTTCTCATTTTTGTTGATGATTTCTCACGCTTCACGTGGATTTTATTTCTTAGGAAAAAATCAGAGGTCTTTCAACACCTCAAAAATTTCAAAGACTTTGTTGAGACACATTCAAGAAAGAAAATAAAAGTCCTCTAAAAAGATAATGTGGAAGAGCATGTCAACCATGAGATACAAATATTTTTCATGAGGCATGGGTTCAGTTACATCACATGTTTCCCTATACTCCGTAGCAAAATGGAGTTGCCCATTGAAAAAATAGATCTCTAAAAGAGATGGCATCTTGCATGCTACATGCAAAGTCACTTCCACAAAGATTATGGGCTGAAGCACTTAATTGTAAAACCTACATAAAAAATAGATCTCCCCATAGATATGTCAAGGATAAGACCCCCTATGAGGCTTGGAGCGGCCTCAAATTGTAAGTGACCGACTTCCATATTTTTGGTTCACGTGCATGGACCACGATTCCCTCCAAGAAGAGGAAGGTACTTTATCCATAGAGCACATAGTGTATATTTGTTTGTTACCCTGATGGTGTGAGGATAAAGACTCATTGATATTTCCTTGGAACAACTCATCATTGAGCGAAGTTTCCAACTCAAGGAAAGTGTCTTGCATGTACCTCAACAACGACATGCATACAATTTTGTTCTTCAACCTGTCAAAGATGATGAGCATGCACATGCCGAGTCTTCTTCAAATGAGAGTTTTGATTCATATGATCCAGATACAAATTCAGTACAGTCATATGTAGAGTCAGTGCATGCATATGCAGATGCAGAGTTAGGGAAGAGGCCCAAGTGGGTTGAGACTACTCTTCAGGATGTAGGAGATCTTATTGCAGATCGAGCTGATACTAGGAGAAATCGATATGATTTTGAGGAGCCTCATATTACACTCACTACCATTGAACCGATGCCACCTAGACATCCTTTCTTGGTTCAGTCTTCAGATCCATAGTCCTATGGCAAGGTTGCTGGAAATCCCTTTTGGGAATATGCCATGCAAGAGGAGTACAACTACCTCCTTGAGAACCATACATGGTATCTGGTTCCCCTTCCTTCAAGGAGGAGAATTTTCAAGTGCATATGGGTCTGCAGGAACAAGAGTTCAACACATGGATAGGTTATCAAATACAAATCCAGGATAGTTTCCAAAGGATTTCAGTAGGTGCACGGTATTTACTATGATGACACCTTCACTCTAGTAGTGAAGATGGATTTCATATGTTTGGAACTTTCCATTGTGATAGCCAAAGGATTGGAAGTCCATAAGATGGCTATGAAGAATTCATTTCTTCATGGATATCTCTCTGAGGAGATATATATGGAGAAGCCCCAGAGATTTGTGCAGGATTCATCTTTTGTTTATCGACTGAAAAAGTCTCTTTTGTTCACAGTTTAGTTTGATCAGTTGAGTGGATTCTAGATGCCACATTGGGATCATCACCATGCAGCATTGGGATCATCATCGGATAATGCACATTTTCCTTGGGATTATCTCCAAACTAGTGAATTACTCATAATTCCCTGATATCCTCCTCACTTCACTCTATTTTAGTAAGTTAACTGAAGACTGAGAGACTAGTTAACTCAGACTAGGTGGCAATTCACTCTCGTAACTTACTCAGAGACTAGAATAGGTGGAATTTTAATACTGTAACTATTGGTGTGTGTCCATATCAATCTATACCACCACTATGGCACATTGGATTCTCCTCTAGAGCACAATAGTTGAGTTATACGATGTATATCATGTGTAAATTATCATTCATTCATTTGGTTAATGAGATTTATTCCATTCTTTTTCTCTTGCTTCTCTTTTCTCATATTTTCTCTGCAAATTGTGTATGTCATTTTCTAGATATATCTATTATGTGCAGGTTCAACACATTTACACTCTGTATTTGTGGTATTTTATTACGCACCGATGAATGATAATGTTTATGATGCAATGATATATTGAATGCATAAGTGATAAACTATTGAATATTGTTGATAAAGTTGAAGGTTATATATATTGTGATTGAAAGTGGTAAAAATTTCTCATAATGATTCACCCCCCACTCTCAGTATTCCAACAAAAACTATAACACCTAACACTTCTTAGTCTTTTGGAACTTGAAACTCGAGATTTTGTAGTCAAATAGTAAAATTCCTACATATTTGCATTCATAAGGGATTTAGAGTTTTTGTCACCACAATAATAAAATGCTATGAGTAGTATTCCCACAGGAGTAGTAGTCCAAAAAAGAATAGTCTAGGTCCTAATAGCACCATTGCGAAAGACCTACATCAAAATATTCCTTACGTTGTACTAATTTCATGGGTATATCTCTTGAGTAACTTTTTTTTATCAACCTAACAATACATTGTCATTGTTATATCTCAAAATACTCCTCTTGAGCCACTGGTTGTAGTGATCTAAGTCGAGGTTACCATTTTGATGGTATCTTAAGTGGTCCCATGGTCCATCGTCATAGAATGGTATCCACTATTAACCAACCCAAAGAACTACACACCAAGCACTTAAAACTTGACACCAAGGTTTCTAGCCTTGATATTTCATTCAAAGATATTTCCATAAAGGTTGACAACCAAGGTCATGGGATCCTAAACATGTTGGGAAATCTATGTAAAAAATTGGGTATGAAGATGCCAAAACCACACATAGATGCAACCAAGGAGGAATCCTCATCACACTAAGAGAAGGATATTCACATGATATTCCCAAATTACCATCACCCACCCTTTCATTACCACAATTTGTGGTGGAATTTTCCAAAGGTCGACATGAAAAGGTTTGATGGTTGCAATCCCTTAGGTTGGGTTAATCAAATGGAACAATATTTCTCTCTCCATGGAATTACTAATGACATATAGAAACTAAAATTTGGGATCTTATATTTGGATTCAGAATGTTGTCTGTACAAGAAATATTATGGAGGCTATATTACTTGGACCCATTTTGTAAAGGTCCTTTATTCTCATTTTGAATGTGGCACTCACTATCCAGGATGACTGAAAAATGATGCCAAACAAGCACAATCATTGACTAATTGTGGCCTTTAAGAAATTAGCAATCTATACAAAAGTCCTATTCTATTGCTTTTACAAAGAATGTTTCACAATTTCTCTTGATGAGAAAGTTTAATAACATTCCATGATGCAACAACCAAAAACATGGTTGGAAGCTTACGATAGAGCTAAACAATCTAAGATGGTGATCGATGAAAAAAACAAAAAAACCTCATTCACTACCCACATTTCCCCTCTAGTGGCCACTACACTTAGATCCTTCACCTCTACTCCATAACGAATCCAAAAATTGTCTTCCAAGGATGGTAGAATTTCAATGCCCCAAACTTTGTTCTAATTATGATGAGTGGAATTTCAAAGAGAAAAAAAATAAAGAAAAAAAATTATTTCAATTGGATGTATCTCCATAATACCATTCAAAACACACCCTTTAGGATATTCAACCACCCAATTGTGTGTCTTGATCAACACCCTTTTGTGAACAATAATGAAATTGAAAATATGGTTCGTGAATTGTTGATGGCATGAGTTACACTCCCTAGTAATATCCCTTAATTATCATTAGTGGTCATGGTATTAAATAAGTAAGGTACAATTTGGCATATGTGTCCTAATTTTTTGGCTCTCAATAAGTTGATAGTCAAGGAAAACTTTCCATCCCAGTTATTGATTATCTCTTGGATGAAATTCATGGAGCCAAGTTTTTCATTAAACTAGACCTTCATTCTAGATACCACCAAATCAAGATGAAAAAGGTATACATCCCCAATAAAACATTCCATACACATGAATATCATTTTGAGCTTTAAGTGATTCCCTTTATCCTTTGCAATGCTCCATCCACTTTATAGAGCCTCATGAACAAGATTTTCCAACCCTTCGTACACAATTTTGTGTCATTATTCTTTGATGATATCTTGCTCTAAAACAAAACAAGTGAATCCCACATAGATCTTGTTGATAGAGAATTGCAACTACTATGGGAACACCAATTATTCATGAAAATATCCAAATGTGTTTTTGGGGATTTGGAGGTTGAATAATTGGTAATGTTGTAAGTTAGGATGGAGTTTGAGTGGATCCCAAGAATGTCCAAGCTATGGAATATTGGGCCCAATGCAAGACTATGAAGAACTTGTGTGGATTATTAGGACTTACGAACTACTATAGGAAGTTTGCAAAACAATATGGAAAAAAGTGTTTCTCACTTAACTCCAACACTCAAAAAGAAATATTTTGTATGGAGTTACACTGCTAAACAAGCCTTCTCATATTTAAAGGATTCCATGTGCACTACTCCAATATTAGGAGTGCTACATTTTACTAATACTTTTTTCTTGGAAAGTGATGCCTTCTACATAGGTCTTTGAGTGGTATTAATGCAGAAAAGAGTGTCCCTTGGCATTCACTAGTAATCATTTGTGTGATCACAATTTGGGAAAATTAACATATGATAAGGAGATGACAACCGTCCTTCATGTAGTTAATACTTGACACCCATATCTCATAAGGAGGTGTTTTTAGATCAAGACTAATGATCATAGTTCACATTATTTTTTTAAACAAAGGGTATCCTCACCAGAGTAGCATAAGTGAGTTAGTGAAATGTTGGGTTATGATTATGAGATTATATATAATAAGGGTAAATAACATGTGGTGGATGATGCCTGATATATACAATTTTAGGAGGATGGATCCCTCTTTTCCTTATCCTTATGCATTCTAGGTTTGCTCAATGAATCCCATGGAGAATGGATGGTAAATGAATATGTAGTTCAACTCATTCAAAGGCTTCAAGAAGACCCCAATCCTTGTAAAGAATATACATGGAAACAATATACATTAAGGTATAAAGGGAACATTTTTTTGGCAAAACAATTTACTTTTAAACAAAAGGTCATAGGAGAGTTGCACTGATCACCTATAGTGGGTTACTCTGGATTTCATAAAACCAATGAAAGAACTATGCATCCATGAATTTTTAGAATCATATAAGACTTTTCAGTGAACCAAGGGTGACATAGTGAAGGTTCCAAGGGAATTGCAACCACTCCTAATCCCAACACATACATGGAATGCCATATATATGGATTTTATAGTCGAACTGATCTAGATTATTTTCAGCACGAAATGAGAGCGGAGATATAATAAAGAAATGTATAGAAATATCTCAGATATCCAATAATATAACATAAATGTATCAAAGATGAAACCATAAAAATAGAGATACAATAATACACAATTTTCTATTAATGAGCGAAAATGTACAAAGACAGTAAAAATATAGAGTGAAAGGCTCACTGGGATGGTGGAAACTTATCTGAGAAGAGATGTGTCCTCTACTCACATTCGCAAGAATATTATTATTACAATGAGGTTCTAAGGGCCTTTTTAACATAAGGAAAATACAAAACCCTAACCCCATAAGATGAAAGCCAAAAGGTTTGCAGCTCGCGATGGGGGTAGTTGATACATCAACTTCCCAGGGGCATAACGTTTGCATATGATCTATGTTTGGGGTGCTCGATACACCATTGGAAAGCTATAACCAAGAAGAACTATTTTTTACTAGCCCAGGTAGGTCCTAATTACATTGGTAGACACTTGGGCCCCAAATCCCCAAAAAACGTCGTTTAGGGCCTCAAAATGGCCCCGGAAGTTTGGAACCCAAAAAATTGTCAAAAAACTGCCAAGATGGAAAACTGTTTTTTGAGGCTATGGAATAGGTGGGTGGCCACTGATATCCACTTGGATCAATCCTCCCTCCTTAGGAAGCAATAGTTTCCATTGCATTAAGATATCGGGGGAGAAGGGCAAGCATTTGTTGAATATGCATCTTGGTGAGATGCTTTCCTTGTTGGAGATGTCGCGTTGCCTGGTTTGTGGAAGGATGTCATGAACCTATTTTTGAAGAGGCTAAGTATGTTCAACCAGTCGAGCTACATGAGAGGACTTTGTGCAGAAGGAATCTTTGTGATTTGATGCAACCTTATCGACCCGCTTTTGTTGGATAGGAGGTGTTTGGGGCAAGGCTGTAGTGGTTGTAGTGTCCTTTTGTTAATCTTTTGAACATATTGTGAAGAAGTTGAATTTTGTAGTATGAGATACTACCTTGCGACATTTTTTAGGTGGAACAATAGTCAGAATTACCTCTAGGATTCTGTAGAGATGAAACCCCAGAGAAACAATGACACTGCGAGGTCGAGACTCATAAACAACATGGTGTTTCCATATATATGGCTAGCCCAAGAGAACATCAGAGACATGAAGTGGGGAAAAATCACATAATACGTCATCCTTGAAGGGATGGATGTCATATGACAATCAACATTGTTGGCTGACATGGAGATCTCATCCCTGGCGAAGCCACCCGATGTTGTATGGTTGTGGGTGTGGTGTTTTTGACAACCCCAACTCTTTGATGACCTATACTGAGATGGCATTCTTCTAGCTTCTGATATCAACAATAAAATGAAGTGGGGTCCCCTTCACCCACATATGTGAATGAAAAAGGTGCTCCCCCTCTTTAGGATCTGATGGTTTTTCTAGTTGAATTGTTGTAGTCATGAAAATAGCAGTGGGGTTTGCGTCGATGATCTGTCTTCTGTCAGTATTCTCTAAATCAAATTCTAAATTAGGGTTCATATCATTTTCTTTGATATCGGCCACCAATGATTGTTTTGAGTGACATTCATCAGTGTTGTGCCAGGGGATTTTGTGGAAATCACACCATTTTTTGGTGTCCTTCTTCATCTTCCCGTTACCCCTCTTTTCCTATGGATTAGACTGGTTTTCGGGAGGTTGTTTATTAGGGAAATATTTATCATAATTTGTTTTTTGTGGATTTTCATACCCGAACTCCTATTTTTTCTGGTGATTAAACTTCTACTCAATTTTAACAACATATTGATAAGCAGAATCGATTGATGAGATGTCTCAGAAATCCATTTCAGTTTGGATGATTCTGTGTAGAGCCATGCGGTATTTTAGAACCACATGTCATTTAGATTCCTTGATACCCAACTTGGTGTGCAAGGTATAGAAGGCATTGGTGAACTCCGAAACTTCTTGGCCCCTTTCTTGCCGCAGTGTGGTCCATCTCATATATTGGTCCTCATAGTTAGCAACAAGGTAATACTGTTCCTTTACCGCATCCACAAAAAATCCCAAGTGGGCTCGACCCCATATATTCTAGAATATTCTGTGGATATTTTATCCCAGTAAATTTCCCACCAATGTTTGACATGGGGGAGAGCCTTAAGGAGTGCAAAGGTAATCATTTCCCTATCAGAGAAATGACCTTCTAGCATATTTAACCATTTTTCTAGGGAATTCTCATCTATCTATCATTCAAATATGGGAATATAGAAATTAAATTGTACCTTGAAAGGAGAGGTGCTTCCAAAGTGGTCATTTGATGAAGATGTGCATGTTGCTATCGACGGGCATTGAAGGATGTGGGA